>UWYS01000013.1:600000-762368 GCA_900291925.1 Thecaphora thlaspeos | reverse complement strand
AACCCTAACCCTAACCCTAACCCTAACCCTAACCCTAACCCTAACCCTAACCCTAACCCTAACCCTAACCCTAACCCTAACCCTAACCCTAACCCTAACCCTAACCCAACCTTAACCCTAACCCTAAACCCTTAACCTTAACCCTAAGTTCACTCTAATCCCAACCCTAAGACGACGCCGCCAACCTCGTCGTGCTGCCTCTTGCAGAACGCAACAATCTCCTGGTCATTGTTGCATCGCTTCTGCCACCGTGTAGCGAGGTGGTGCAAGTGCGTCTGGCCATAGAGCACCCTGTGGCCTGGAGCAAGCAGCAGTGTGGCCTGTCGTTGGTCGAGTGCAAGGTGTTTCTGCACCTTGAGCGTTGAGAGCATCCAGCGGGACACTTGGCATGCGAGTGACGAGAGGCGCTGGGCGCGAGGGCTGCAACCGTGCCAGCCAGCGGCCGGAAGCTTTGTGGTCTCCCTGTTGGTTGTCTTTTGCGCGTCGAGCTCCTGTATGACGGTGTAGGGGACGACGAGGGCAATGGGAGAAGGTGCAAAGGCGGCGGGATCGTGGAGGGAAGCGACCTTCTGCTCGAGGATGTAGTCGGCGAGCGGGCGGAGCAGGTCCAGCGAGGAGGAGGAGGACGTTTGTGTCGAGCACCCAGAGGCTCTTTGCACGCCGCCGCGTCTCAAGAGGGCTAGATCGTCTCCCCAGCTCTCTGCACCAACGCACCTCGTCAAAGTCAATCCAAAAAAAAAACAAAAAACCTCCATTTTGCTTGCCGTGCACCCTCACACGCGCCCGCTCCCAACCGTCGCCACGCCTCGCCTTGCCGCCCCACCGCCCCGACAGCCACCGTGAGCGCAACATCAAGCGCCGAGACTCAGAGGCGGACAAGAAGAAAACATTCATCAACTCAAACATGATCCAAGGTCAATCTGGAAGCTTATTGTAGACGGGAAGCCGGCGCGAAGCAGCGAGACAAGGTATCCACAGGCTCTTCCTGCCTGGTGTTGGCAAAGGGTTTTCCGAGCTCATCCAAGGGCAAGATACCGACTGGGATCGAACGCACCGCACCAGAGCGGAGGAGAAAGGCACCAGTAGCGATGACGAGGAGGGGGGGGCAAATTGGACCATTGCAGCGTCGATAGAGTGAAATCTCTGATTAAGTTGTTGAAGCAAGTGGTGCGGAAGAAAGACAGGAATGAAATAAAGGCACAAACGTTGGGCAACTAAGGAAGTGGGGCCAGTGCGAGAAAAGGGGGTCAGACACGCACAAAGGAGCCGCTGGGTTGTTTGGCGCTCAATAGTCAGTCACCAATAGGCAGCAGCTGTCTAATTACCGCGGATCATGTCAGTGCAACAAGCGTGAGGGCCGTCAGGTTGGCCCAGCTCGAGACGAGCCCGCCGGATCCGAGCGCTCGCCGTCGAGCAACTGCCAGCACACACACCCACCCACATGCGCCACGTCATTTGTCTCCTCGTTACTTGACATGTCCTCCTTCTCCTTCTCCATTCCCTTCGTCAAGACTCCCCTTCTCGACTCGTTCCTCGTCTTCCTCCCTTTTCTTCCCCACCCACCCTCTCCTTTGTACGGCGCTGTAGCTCTTAGGCGCTGTTCTCTGTGCCAACGCCAGGGAACGAGCCGAGCCGCCCTAGTGGCCTCTTGTCCGCAATCCTTATGTTTCTCTTTCCTCGCTTGAGTGTGACGCGCAGTCCGCCTCGACGCATACCAGCTCCCAGCTCCCAGCTCCCAGCTCCTTTCCTCCTTACGTCCATGTCTCCTCTGCACTCCACCTCACGTTTCCTGGCTCTTGGTAGCCCTCTCTCCGCTCGCCAGGCCCGCTCCCGTCCAATCAGCCTCCGTGTCGCAGGCCTGACTGCCAGTCAGAAATCGAGTGCTACTGCCGGTCAGAAATCCGGTGCAATTTCAGTACTTTTTGTACTTTCTCTCCTGCACAAGCATCGGGGCTATCTGGGATCACGCTCCACCATCCCACACCGCTGCAGCTAGTACCCATTCATCAAGCAATGACCTCTGCCGCTACACTTGTCCACTTTCTTTCTCTTCCACCCACCTCGGCCCCTCGCCGTCCCCCGTGTCGTCCATTTGAACTCTCCTGGTAACCCTCCGAAAGAGTCAGAAGAGGATCGGTGGCATCGCTGTTGACTATGCAACAACATCTTGTTGCCAGTAAGTACATCGCACCATATGGATGCGCCATCAAGGTGCTCCATTTTTCTCCGCCTTCACAGCATCCGCGGGAGTCAGGTATCTCGCTCGCACTTTCCCTGTCTAGAATGCTCCCACGTAGCTTAACTTCACACTCGAGCTCTATAAATACGCTCTTTCCTATCGACCTTCTTCTTCACTTCCCTCATCCCTCATCCCTCATCCCTCATCCCTCATCCCTCAATCCTCTCCTACTTCCAATTTACGCCTTCCTCGCCTCTCAATTCATCTACACACCACTCTAACTCAACTTTTCCTTTGCCACCTTGTCCCCACCCTTCAGCCTCCCCCAGACTTCCACCGCCATCGCCCTACCCGACTTTTTCCCCGACCATGAAGTTGCCTCCTCTCCACGTTCTTCCCGCCGTCGCCATCGCGTACCTCGGCCTCGCCTCGGCATTGCCCACGGCCGTGCTGCACAAGAGGATGCCATTCGGTGACGAGATTGGCCAAGTCGTCAATCGGGTTGACCATTCTGTCCAAGACACCCACAATCCATTCGACTTCCTCTCAAACCTCCACCCGTATGGCAATCAGTCCCCCACGCTTGAACAACAGCATACGGGCAGCCCCCTCGGCTTGTCTCCCTACGTCGGTCAAGGCGCATGGCAGGCTCCGCAGCATGACATCCATCAGCCGCTCTATGATCCGCAATACCATTCGATTCCGACGTATCCGTACCATGAGCATGTTCCTCTTGACTCGGTGGACTTTAGGCATCCTCAGCAGCAACTGCAAGTCGTCCATCAGCCTTGGGAGCACTACTCTCAGCAGCCCGGGCACTACCCTCAGCAGCTCGAGCACTACCCCCAGCAGCTCGAGCACTACCCCCAGCAGCTCGAGCACTACCCCCAGCAGCCCGGACACTACCCCCAGCAGCTCGAGCACTACCCCAGCAGCTCGAGCACTACCCCAGCAGCTCGAGCACTACCCCCGCAGCCCGGACACTACCCCCAGCAGCTCGAGCACTACCCCCAGCAGCCCGGACACTACCCCCAGCAGCTCGAGCACTACCCCCAGCAGCAAGACTACGGCAGCTCGAGCCATCTATTCACCCACGATCCCTTGCCCTATGCAGATGAGCGCCGCGGACAGGCCTCTGCTGAAGCTATCTGGACTGTTCCTCGCTCCAAAGACGGCTTGAAAGCGGAGATAGAAAAGCTCACGGACGAAGGCAGCAGACTCATGAGCCGAAATGAGCTTTGGGCAAAGCTTATGAATCAGCTAGAAAACCCGAAACAGACAGCTACCACCCTCATTGCCGACGATGAATTGCGAAACTGGCTCCAAAGAGTCTACAAGATCCGCCAACAGCTCAGCAATGATCCAGCTAGACGCTTTGAGTGGATCAACAGCGACCAAACCACCGAGGAAATGAAGAGACCCGTCTATAACTTTCGCGGATTCTGGAAAAGCTCCCATAAAGTTCGCTCTCTGCCCTCTCCTTTTCATCAAGTTGAGTCTGCATATAAAGACTTCCAGGTTGGCGGTTTTGTCATCCATGTGATATTCCCCCAACATAACAGCGCCGAGTCGTTCGAAGCCTACTACAGGGATAATATTCGCACTGTCAAGGTTGTTGCGATAGAGATAGGAGACATGCCGAAAGGCCTAGGTGTCGCATTCGGTAATGTCGCTATCGGACCTGCGACGGCATAGAGCACTGAGGCCAGCTAGTCAAAACGAGCCTGTAGCCGAAACACAGCATTCTTTGCGGCGAGTCCGACCGCTTTTGCCAGCACCCACACCTCGATGATTCTCGTCCAACTACGTTTCCTCTGCAACCCATCCTTCTCTCCCCTCGTTCCTTCGCACCACCGTCATACTCTCACTTTGTCCTCTTTCACGCATCGCTTAGTATTCCTGTGTCGCAGCCACTTCCTTTTTTTAGCTCTGTCTTTTCTTTTCCCCGCCCACCTTTGTTCGTTATCTCGTCCCACCTCTTCACTGTTCAGACCTTTTTTGGCATTTAGTCCGGGGCGGTACCTTGTGTCAGCGCCGGAATTCTTTTCAGGTCGACCTTGTGACCTCCGTTCAAATGAGATCTTCCTTTCTTTGCTTCGTGTGAGCCGTGCGGGCGGCTGCATCTGCCGGGCCCAAAAAACCTCACCCTTGGCTCGTTCCTATGTGTTGATATCTTGCTCGTTTCGTTGTTGCCTCTTTCATCGCTCGTCGTCTAGTAGTTACGCAAGCTTACTTCTCCTTCCTCGGCGCATCTGCATCTCCATCCCACTACTCTCGGCCGTTTCTCGCCTCGCGCCATTCTTGTTCTTTTTCTCCCCTTTCCTCTCACAACTTTCTCCTCGTCTAGATATTGTGTCGCTTTTTTCCCCTAGCTACGCTCTCCGACACTTTTTTGTGAATCGCATTTCGACTAGTTCTCATTAACTCGGTCGGTGGCTCACCAGTGCAAAGTCCTGTGCAAAGTGACGTCGCGACAGGGAAAAGAAACAAGGCAGAGTGGACGTTGCGCGACGCGTATCGACATAAACCCCAACGACCTGTCCCCCTAGCCCTATCCCTAACCCTATTGTCGACCGGTGCGTCTTTATTTCTCTCGCCCGTGCTGCACCGCGTCTCTCGCTCTACACTGCCCCATGCTGAACAACTCAACATTGGGCGTCGACGTCCGACCGCCTTTTAATCTTTCCAGGCGCTCGGGATGGTTCCCATACATTTCGCCCACCTCTCCAGTCTGCCTCTTTCCTCTGGTGCTACAATAGGGAGGAGCGTCAGGAGGGGATCGGCGGTCGAGGTGGGTCGGAGTAGGCCCCGGCCCCGTCGCGGCGTCGCGTGCGAACTCGTCGTCGGACCACAGTTCGCTCCTCCTCCTGCAGCGCCGACGAGGGTCCAGCGGCGAGTTTCCTCTCACCGCTAAGACGTGCTAGCTTGTCTTCGGCATCGCACCAGAATAGTTGCCACGCCGGTGTGGCTACTTGTCCCTGCTTTGCCCTCTCCGCCGTTCGTCGCTTCGCCTCGTCGTCCAGGACGATGCGGACGAAGCCGTTGCTCCGCTCGTAGTACCACTTGTTGACCGGGTTGTTGCTTCGGCTCTTCCAGACCAGATCGCGTCCGCGACCGTAGCCTCCCTTTCCGCCGTTGTCGTTGAGCGCGTCGAGCAGGCCGAGACCTTGCACCTCGTCGCGCAACGCTCCCCAGAGGAAGTCCACCGTGCCGCTCCCTTGCATCGACGGCAGCACGGCGAACTTGTCCAGGTACGCGATCGGCTCCGCGCGCTCCACGTCGTCGTCGTCCGGCGCGTTCTCGCGCGTGACGATCGCCGCGCCCTGGTAGTCGCCCGTGACGATGACAAAGTCGAGCTTGCGCCAGAGACGATCGAAGTAACCGGCGCGGTCGAGCTTGCGCCGGAAGGACGCCTCCATCAGCGCCGTCAGCTTGTCCTGGTCCACGGCGTGGAACGACTCGAGCACCCGGATCGGCAGCCCGGGCCGGATGATGGTGGGCGTGTGTCGGACGTCCTTCTTGTTGGCCAGCAGCCGGTGCGGGAGCGAAGGACTGTGCGCCGCCTTGTTGGTGATCAGGTTGGCAATCAGGCTGCGCGGCGAGCGGTGCGTCACCAGCACGCCCGACGACGTCTGCGGCATGTAGCTCAGGCAGTCGGAGATGGCGTCGAGGTTGCGCAGCGCCGTCGGGTGGCTGTGCGACCAGATGAACGAGCTCTTGATCTGGTGGTGCTCGGATGCCAGGTTGATCGAGAGGTGGGGATCGCCGCCGCGCGCGTGCGAGGGGATCCCGCCCTCGCGGTTGATGACCATCAGCCGCAGCGGCATCAGGTCCACATCGCCACCGAAACCGTACGGCAGCGCCGAACTCGAGCCTGCCCCTTCGTCGTTGGCGTCGTGTCCCGATAGTTGCTCGGCGCGCTCGCGCTCCGCATCGGCCCGCCGCGCCGCCACCACCATGTCTCGGGTGAGCGCGACCATCACGTCGTCGGCCTTGACGCAGAGGGTGTCGAGCGTCCCCCCGAGCTCGTTGTCGTACAGCGCAAAGGGCGCCAACACGGGGATCTGGTTGGCGGCTAGCGCCGACCGGATCGAGGCAAGCGAGTCGTCCGAGACGAGCGGCGGACGCATCTTGAGCTCGTCCGCCGCGCCCTGGTGCAGGGTCGGCGTTGCTGATGCTGCGGCTGCCGATGCTCCGCCGGCGACGAGGGCGTCTGCGTGGGCCTCGTCGTTGATGCGGGACTGGTGCGGCGGTCGTGCCTCTCGCTCGACGTCGGCGGCGGCCCTGGCATCGACGCGGACGACGGCCTGCGGGAGCGGCCTCGCCATTGCGCCCTTGCGGTTGAGCGCGTCGGCGAGCCGGAGCGTGTCGGCGAGGATGCGCTTGCGCAGCCGCTCCTGCTTCCGCCCGATGAAGCCGGGACGCAGCCCGGAGCCGAACCTCTCCTTGCCCTTGTCGGTCGAGGTCGAGGCGGTCGCGCTGGTGCTGGTGCTGGTGCTGGAGGAGGCTGACGCTAGCGTGCTGCCGCGGGCGGTCGGGTGGAGCCATTGCTCCATGCGCTGCTGCTCGAGCTCCTCGCTCTGGACGACATAGTGGCCGTGCTGATCGACCTCTGCGGCGAACTCGGACCAGTCGCCGTGGTCAACGACGCAGACGCTGACCAGGCCGAGCTTCTTGAGGTAGACGAGCCCCTCTGCGATCGAGTCGAGCTGGCGGTCGGTGAAGGGGCCCTGGATCTTGACGAGGGCGGTGTGCGAGTCGGCGAGCGAGTCCGAGGTGGACGTGGTGGCGGGGATGGCGACGGTCGAGTGGTCCTGCGTCTGCGGGTGTAGGGGCGCGGCGACGTCATTAGTGCTCGAGGACGACGGGGACCGGGACCGCTGCTCGATCTGCTCGCGGATCGCACGCGGCAGCTGGGAGGCGAGCAGCGGCGTCCCCTGGGAGGACGACAAGGACGACGATCGTGTCGCCTGGGAGAGCGCGGCGCGCTCCGGGTCTGCAAGCGTTGTGGAAGGGTTATGGAGCGAGCCGGGGTAGGCGACGTTGACTGGAACGGGGAACTCGAGGTACGGCTCGCCTTGGTTGTGACGCTTCTGCTGCTGTTGCTGGTGTTGCGGCTGAGTGTTGTGCTGGGAGAAGGGTTGCTGATGCGGAGTCTGTGTCTGTGTATGCTGGTGCGACTGTGGTGGGGGTGGCGGAGGTGGCCTGCGGGGTGCGAAGCTGTTGAGGTAGAACTTTGAGTCGCGGAGGGAAGGCTGTGCCTGGAGGATCTCGAGGATGAGGTTCTGCATTCGTTTCGACATGGTGGGCGTGTGCGGCGTGGGGCGAGATTAGGCGGGAGTCGGGGGGGGGGGGGGGGGGGGGGGGGGGGGGGGGGGGGGTAAGCGATGAGAGGGGGTACGGATAAGCAGTGCAGGAGGAAGTGGGCGAGGGGTGGTGGCAGTGGGGAAGGCGGCGGTGTCATGTCAAGCGGTGCATGTAGAGAGCGTGGTGGTGGTGGTGGTGGCGGTGGTGGTGGTGTTTGGCGGGTTGGGACAAGGAACGAGGTGGAAGGCGAAAGGAAAAGAGAGGGACAGAGAGAAGAAGGGCTGAGTTTCACGGGATCCAGAAGGGCGGTCCGTCCGTCGGGTGGGAGAGGGTGCTGCCGTGCGGGTGAAGCTGTGCGTGACTCGCTGCTCGCCGCCTTTCCTTTTTCCCCTCGGCACGCGCAGGCGCATCCGCCAGCGCTCCGGCCTGGGCCGGGCAGAAAGCAGATATGAGATAGAGATACTGTAGACAAGGCAGGCCATCATCCCATGCATCTGTCCAGCTGCACGAGATTGCGATAACATCTTGAACGGCGCCGTCCGTCGACGCACTGCCTTGCGCCTGTGCTTTCTCTCTCTGTCTCTCTCTTTCCCTGCCTCGGCCTGACTCTCCTCCCCCTTGCCGTCCTCGTCATCGACGTCGAGATGGCATCACTACTACGTAGATACTCAGCCTCTCTGCATTGTCCGTTGAAATTCATACGCATTCAGGTGTGATTGCCCTGGCTCGACCTCGCCCTTTGTCCAGGGAAGAAAGACGACACCCTCCTCCTCCTCCCTTCACTGCCGCCGCTATGTCGGTGGTACCCTTGCATCGCATGGAAGCCAGACGATCGCTGCGAGGATGAGGACCATCCAGCCAGTGGGTGGGAGAGGGCGACGAGACAAGGTCGAGCTGCACCGACACCGAGATGGCAAGGTAGGAGGAGAGGCAGCGGTGTCGACGGCATCGTCAACGGCACGTAGGGCGTAGGATCCCAGTGTGGAAAGAAAAGAGGCGGGTCCGTACAGAGGTCAAGCGGGCAGCAGGGTGTCGACATCTTTCTATATGTACCGCTCCTTGTCTCTCCGGTGGATGAGAGTTTGAGAGGGACAGGGAGAGAGAAGGGGGACCGATCACCGTCTGTCCTTAAGGCGAGCGTGTGTGCTTGCTGTGCTCGCTGTGCTCGCCGCCACCGGTGAGCCCTGCGTGCTTGTTGGCTTGGGGCCACGGTCGACGCCGCTCCGACGTCCAATCAACGAGCGAGCCATCTCGGCCAACGCCGACCCTCTGTCACTCGCGCAAGTCAGACCTTGCCTCATCCCGGCTCGACCGACCACCATTCGACCTTTGTCGTCGACGGTGAATGTAGAGGGAACTGTAGAGGGAACGACAAGCTACCGGCCGACAGCGCCGTCCCTCCACGCACTAGCCTCTGTACCCTCGGCATGCCATGGAGCAGCACCCTGGACCCACACTACGCCAACTGTGCCTTTTGAGCGGCACGCTACCCTCGACCCTCAACCCTCAACCCTCAGCCCTCAACCCTCGACCCTCAACCCTCGACCCTCAACCCTCAACCCTCAACCCTCAACCCTCAGCCCTCAACCCTCAACCCTCAGCCCTCAACCTCAGCCCTCACCTCGACCCTCAACCCTCGACCCTCAACCCTCGACCCTCAACCCTCGACCCTCAACCCTCGACCCTCAACCCTCAACCCTCAACCCAATCGCTCCATTCCCTCGCCTTTTTCTCTCTCTGAAAAGGCCATGTACCGTACACACAGACATCCTCGTCACCTCGTAGCAGCACCAATCGAGTCGTTTGGCACGTTTAGCGCGCTTTGTACAAGACCAACAAGCCGTGAGGGCGCCTATGTCCTGTCAACCCTTCTTCCTCGTTCATTGATTAATCTGTGATACGAGAAAAGACACAGACCGCGGTACTAACCCTGTATGGGCTGGGGCTCTGTCTCTTTCACAGCAGTTGAACATCTACCACCATCCTGGATGCTCGTCGCTCATTCCGCCGTCGTTGTGAACCGACTGACTCTGGCAGAGGAGAGAAAAGCGACGTATAGGCCAGGGCGACAACGACGCCTCACCTTGAGCGCCATCATCTCTGCGATTCCCCTTTTTTCCTCTTTTCCTCTTTTCCTCTTGCCTCTTGCCTCTTCCGTCGTCTCTCTTCTACCCTTCCGACCGCACCCCTCCCTCATCGACAAATTGCAAGCCATCATGCGGTCCAAAACCTTGGCCTACATACATGCAGCGTGCTCGCGTCCAGCTCAGACCACTTCAAGCGTCGGCCTTGACGTTCAACCGCACACGTCCCATCTAATTTGATCGCACACATTACACCGTGCCCGCATCCTGCACGACGGCGGGTCGGGGTTTGCACGCAACAGCAAGGCAAGGCAAGCTGCTGTGCGGATAGGGCGGACGGAGTGCCCGGGGGGGGGGGGGGGGGGGGGGGGGGGGGGGGGGGGGGGGGGGCAACCAAACCTCGTCATGCCAAGCACAGCCATCCAGAGGCTGTGCGCAGGAGTCAAGGGATGGGCTGGCGGATTTCACGCGCTCCATGTTCACCTGCCCGTCGCCTTTCCTTCTCATGGAAAGGCAGGCTGGCAGCCAGGCAGCCAGCTAGGAAGGCGAGGGAAGCCCGCCCGCCCGACAGCGGCCGGGACCGGCGCAAGCAGAGCGCAGACGTGGACCGACTGGCGGCCGGGTACACTCTACATCTTCCTCCCATTCTTAACCCTTTCCTCTTCCCTCGTCCTCTTTCTTCTTCTTCTTCTTCTCCTCCTCCTACCACCGCCGACACCAGCACTCATAGACGCCCTTCTTTTGCCCCCTCCCGTACAGACCCCTTGCACGCAGCATGACGACCGTCTACACAGGCCACACCGCGGGCGACGGGTTCGCAGCAGCCGAGTCCCACACGCCCACACATCCGTCTCTGATCCGGGTCGAGTTCGCCAACGGATCGTACAACTCGCACCTGATCTCTCTCGTCTCACTCAAGAGGAACGAGACGCTCACCACGTTCGCACCGCACGTCTCGTCGGCCTCTGCCCCGTCCTACAGCACCGTTCAGGTCGGCAAGGATTCCCATATCGAACTCAACAGTGACCTGCTTTACTGCAACCACGGCTGCGAACCTAACGTCCGCTTCGAAGTGTCGGGCGACAGGACAGAGTGGAAGGCCGTGGCGGAAAAGGATATCAAGAAGGGAGATACGTTGACTTTCTGTAGGTGTCGTCCGCGCCGTTGTCCACGTCGTCTTTCCTCTCCTCCATGATGTCCTCCTCGCTTTTTCTCGGCCTTCCATCCCGTACCATGTGAAGCAACGACCTAACACCCCGACCCACCCTGCTCTTCTTAACCCCCTCACTCCCCCGCGACCAATCAGTCTATCCAAGCACAGAATGGTCCATGTCGCAACCTTTTGACTGCAGCTGCAACTGCGGCGCTCAGTGTCTCGGTACGATTCGAGGGGCCTCGCACATTCCCGCCTCGACGTTGGCAAGGTACTTGATCAATCCGCACATCCTCCGTCTCAAGGTGGAGCAGATCCAGTCTGGTAGTGCCAGCGAGGAGGAAAAGGAGCGCGAGGTGGAGCAGTTGTTCAAGCGTAATGAACGCGTCTAGACGGCGGTTGTGTGCGTGGGTTCAGGAGGATAGGGATAACACGTCTCCTTGGGAACCTGTCCTCCCTTTACTACCACCATTTCCTCACCACCATGGCACACCATCTCTCGTGTTGATGACCACACCAAAAAGGCAATACACTATGTTTCAAGTACAACTACATGCAATGCACAACTAGTCTGCCTTGGCAAGTCCTCCACAGCTGCCATAGGGGTCACAGAAGATCAGGGGGATGTTGTAGGCCTCAAGACTGCTTAGCCCGGGCAAGAAGGGATCCAGTGCAAGTGAGTTGGTCATTGTGGGTGGCTTGGCAGTCTCAATGGGTGGTGAGCCACTCTCCCATGGCCCTGCCAATCATCTGGTCCTTGCAGATGTAGTGGCAAGTCACCTGGCTTGGTGATGGTCTTGAGCAGTGAGGCACTGTGACACTTCTTCTTGTTGGCAAGCTTGGCTGCATGATGCCAAGTCTTGGCTGCCTTGAGCAACTTGTGCTGGACAAGGCTGCCCTTTCTCTTGTCTGTGCTGCCCTGCAGTTTGCACAGGAGGTGGTCAAAGCAATGCAGAGTTGTCAGTGTCTCAATGTAGGCTCCCTCAATGGCTTGTGGTGGTGTCTGCAGGCATGCTGGCTTGTATCCAGGGAGTGTTGCAAGAGCACCTTGTTGGGGTTTGGCAGCACTGTGAGGCCAACATTGGCAAAGGCCTCTTGGATGGTGGTCTTGCTGATGGCATTGTGAGCCTCTGCATAGAACTTGGCAAACAGAAGCTGGTCCACCTTCTTGTTCCCTCCAATTGCTGCAACCTAGCAGCTGTAATTGCTCTTGATTGGACCAAAGATGCCAATGTCAAGGGGCTGGATGATGTGGGTAGCATGGACAGGGAAGCAGACCAGCACAATCCAAAGTGCCCAGCACTTGTTGCAGAAGTTGAGAGACACATGCAAGGCATGGCTGTTGAGGAGGAGGTGGCATCATTTACCAGCTTGTGTGCCTGTCAGCTTTGTTGCTGACTCAAAGACCCTCTCAAGCCACTCAAGGGCTTGGTTGTACTTGCTCTGGAGTGACAGGTGCTGCAAGAGGAAGGCTGAGACCCAATTCTTGCCCAGCATGGTCACTCTGTGGCAGCTGTCAGCTTCAACAGGTGCCAACAATGGTACCTGCATACTTGCAGACCATTGTTGGCATGAGCAGGAAGCCCTGGTTGGCACAGCGCTCAATATGGAGAGCAAGGGCAGCTTCTGCAGCCAGCAAGAGGGCCTGCTGCAAGCCGTGGACTGTTTGCCTTGGCTTGATGCCCTGCTGCTGGGTCCACAGTGTTGATCTTGGGACACCAGTGGCTCTGGCTGCTTGGACAAGGGTATGGTACTTGCCAGAAGAAAGGCCCTGCAAGGCCTCCATCATAGCAGTCTCCCGCTTCTTGTCAAGCTTTGCTGCCTCTTTGCAGATGGCTTGGCAGTGTGACAGTAGGACTGTGTGGCACAGCATGACAGCAGAAGAGCAGTGAAGATCACTTTGGCAACAGTGGAGTTAGAGAGAGGAAATAACAATACAGGAGGAGATGGTCATCAATGAGAGAGATGGTGTGCCATGGTGGTGAGGAGATGGTGGTAGAAAAGGGAGGTGGAAAAAAAATCTGCCAGCTTCCCAGCAAGGCCCAATTCCCAGGGAAACACGTTAATGTGTCTCCCTGGGAATCTGGCCTCCCTAGGAATCTGGCCAAAAAATTTACTCATTGGCCTTCCTCACCACCACCACCCTTGCCATCACTGCTACACCACCTGCACTAAATTTTGCTCTCTGGAACAGCACAACAGCACCTCTGTACTTCCAGCACCCTGTCTATGCACCTCTCACTCTCCATCAGATGCCATGATGCTACAGACAGTCCTTCCAGCACACCAACAAGCAGTCAGAAAGGAGGTGGTCAAGAATCACCAGGCAAGGGAGATTGCAATGGCTCAGGCGCTCTGAGATCTGTCCAAAGGGGTGTACAAGAGCTTGTCTGCGGAAGCCAAGGCCATTGGCATGCCAAAGTTGACACTGCAAGACCACCAGCATGGCACCCTGCCAAAGACTGCTGCCCACAGGGCACAGCAGGCCCTCTCACCAGCTGCCAAGGCTGCTCTTGCCACCCACATTGAGCGCTGTGCCAATCAAGGCTTCCCCCTCACCCCAGCAATGGTCCAGGAGTATGCTGGAACACTGCAATTGCCTGTAGAAACTGGTGGCCACTGTCAGGTGAGGGAGCTGGGCAAGAACTGGGTGCAGCACTACCTTGAGTGCCACCCACAGCTTCAGAGCAAGTACAACCAAGCTCTAAAGAATCAGCACATGGATGGTGCCTCATTCAACAACCTCAGCTGCTTCTATGCCAACTTTTCCTGCACCATCAGCCAGTACAACATTGCACAATACCAGATCTACAACATGGACAAGACTGGCATCATCATGGGGTTCAGCAGACATCAGAAGGTCATTTTCCCTGTTGAGAAGAAGAATGCCTTCCATGTCCATCCAGACAACCATGAGTCCACCACTGTTGTCAAGTGCATTGGCTCTAGCAGCCTCTTTCTTGACCCGCTTGTGATCTGGAAAGGCACATGGCACCAGCTTGGAGATCACAGGAGGATGGAGGGACTGGGCCCCAACTGGCACTTTTCTGTCTTGCCAAAGGGCTGGACAAGCAATGATTTGGCGCTCAAGTGGCTTCAGCAGGTCTTTGAGCCATAAACCAAGCCAACTGGGGCTCAAAAGGGTGAGTGGCAGCTGCTGCTCCTTGATGGACATGCCTTGCATGTCTCTGTTGTCTTCTGCAACCAGCGCTAGAAGCACTGCATCATGCCAGTCTGCTTTCCAGCTCACACCACCCACATTATCCAGCCTCTTGATACCAGCATCTTTGGCCCCATCAAGGACAGCTATGGCCACCAGGTTGCCGCTCTTGGTGGCACAAAGAAGGTTGACTACATCCACTTTGCTCAGTTCTATACCAAGGCCCACAGCAAGATCAAGGATGCTGCAGTATGCAAGGCTTTTTCAAATGTGGGTCTGACAGTGCCACCCTCCCCTGAGAAGGTCCTCTTGACACTCCCAGGCTACAAGCCACCTTGCCAAGAGATGCTGCTGCCTGCCCAGGAGCCCTTCTTTGATACTCCAAGGAAGCCACAGCACTTTGAAGCCCTCCTCAACAACTATAAGCACAGCACAGACAAGAGAGAGAGGAGCTGCATTTGCTGCAAGCTGCAGAAGGGGTTTGACAAGTTGTTCCATGGCTGCAAGCTGGTCCAAGAGAAGGAGCAATGCAGCAAGTCACCACTCAAGACAACCTTTGAGGTGGGCAACCATTGCTACATCAGCAAGGACACCATGATCAGCTGAGCAACAGGAGAGCACCTGTGGGAAGAGAGAGTTGCAATGGACATTGCAGAGCAGCAGAGGAAGGAGGAACAAGAGTGAGCAGCCACCAAGAAGGCCAGCAAGGCAGATGCTGCAACACCAACAAAGAAGACGGCAAGGAAGGCAGCATCAAGCAAGGCAAAGGGCAAAGCCAAAGCGGCTGATGTTGCACAACCACCCCCTCCAGCACCTGCTGAGCCTGCAGAGCCACTGCCAGCACCACCCCAACTTGCTGTTGATACTGCTTCTGCTGGACCAAGCTCTCTCACCTTGTATGACCCCTAGCTCCTCTTCCCCAACCCATTTGGCAGCAGTTCTGGACCAGGTAAGCAAAGCTGAACATGTACTATTTGGAGCAAGTGTTGAACTGATTGCAGTGCTTGTCTGGTGTGCTTGATAGAGTGCAGATGGTGTAGCAGTGACAGCAAGGGTGGTGGTGGTGAGGGAGGCCGACAAGTAGATCTTTAGGCCGGATTCCCAGGGAAACGCGTTAGACGAACGGCCACCGAAAGCCCTGCTTGCTTGCCTCCTCCGACAAGCGGCATGCGGACACGGCAACGGAGCGGAGGTCGAGGGTCTTTGCCTCTCATTGCACGCCGGCACCATACCAAAAACGCCAGACAGCCGCCTCTCTTTAAGCTCTCCACACGAGCGGTCAACGTCTCCGCTGCTGTCCTCTTGCCCTAAGGGAAGAGACGTGGCGCCGTCGTTGATGTACAGCCACCGCGATGGAGCGCACCGCGATGACTCACAAAAGGAGAAGGCTGCAACGCTCTCTGGGTCGGCGTGGCGCGACTTGAGCCATGCGTCTGCGCTCGCTGTCGGATGCTACCTTGCAACCTTACCGCGCAACCGTTCGGAACAAGCCGAAAGTTTCGTGACAGCGACCTCCTGGCTAACTGGCGAACGCCCTTTCCATCGAGCACCAGAGTAACTCGCTCTGGGGTTTTTTTTGTGTTCCGCGCGTGTGGAGCGCCCGCCGCCTGCCAACGGATCCTATCGGCGGATCGGCCACCACGAACGGTCCGCGCTATCCGTCAAAGCACAAGGTCGTGCAGGCACCATGAGCGCTGCGTCTGCGCCGCGCGATCAGCGTACGTTGTACTCGATGGCGCTGAAGCGCCGACGCGAGACTGCAGTCCAGCGGTACCGCCGTCCGAAGCTGTAGAGTCCGGCACCGCGGACCTAGCAGCCATTCCGGGGGCGGTTCTTGCTTCCGTCGAAGCTATGCCAGACTGATTATTCTTGGCAGTGAATGATAGGATGGTGCAGATGAGCTTGCGATATAAATACACAAGGGGCGCAGCAGCGGACAGAGGACGAGCAAGGACGAAGGCGAGGCGCTCTACCTCTCACGAGGTGATCCTGACCACCTTGGAAAAGTCTTCGTCGAGCGCCTTCTTTTCCGCTTCCGCCTCGTCCTCTTGGCTTTCATCGTCCTCGAACGAGGCCAGCACATCGCGCTCGAGGCTGCCCTGGATCCCACCGCTCTCCTTGAAGGCCTTCTTGTCCGCCTCCTTCTCCTGCCTCTCCTCCTCGACCATCTTCCGCGCCAGGTCGTCGACCTCCTTGGCACTCGTACAGTTCTGGTAGGCCTGGATCCAGCGAGCGTTGATGTGTGGGAAGTGCTCGCCCCAGCCGAACTTGGACAGGAGCAGACGGCCCTGTGCGGAGAAAGAGCAGACGTAGAAGGCGGCGGCGAGCTGTAGGGAGAGAGAGAGAGAGAGAGAGAGAGGATGGCAGAGAGAAGTGAGACGTTAGGCCTACAATCGACGGCAAGAGGAGGGGAGGTGCGGAACCGACTTACGGCTTCGACGCAGTTCAGCTTCATCGGCTTGCCATAGTTGACCGGATTGGTCGCAATCATGTGTGGAACTGTCAACGTTCACACGGGGACGCGTTGAAACGACTGCTGTTCAGCGTTCACCTCTTCGCGCAAAAGCTGAGACGGGCATACACATACGCCTCTTCCAACTCACGCAGTCGCTCGTGCGGGCTCTTGAGCTTGCCAAACGGCACCTCGTCCAGCCTTGCCCAGCTGCACTCCACCACGGCCACGCCGTTCTCCCGTATGATATCGGCATCCGCTGGCGAAAGTGTCTGCGTTGCGTTCGGCCTGCGGTGCGGAGAAGGTCAGTTGGCGCGAGAGGCCTGGCCAGCAGTCAGCTCGAGGTCCGTCCGACTGCGATGGGCGCACGAGCTACCGGGCGGGGAAAGACTCACGTCAAGACGACCCCTCTGAACTTTTGCCCGACTCTGAGCTCCTTGATCAGGCCTAGCCTAGAGAGCTTCTTGCCGCTGCAACGCTTCGGGTCGCAGTGGTTAAAGTCCTGCCTTTGCGCAAAGTCGAAGAGAGGGCAAGATGTGTCAGACTTTCGTGTCCCCACTGACCTTGCCCAGTGCTCTCCTTGCACAACGCTCCACTCACCCACATAGCGACTGGCATCTCTATTGACTGGACGTCGCTTCCGCCGTCTATGCCTGTCTCGTCATCGCCTTCCTCGTCTTCTTCATCATCCGAGGGGCTTTGTTTCCTGGCTTGCTTTGGGCTTGTAGCTTCATCCTCGTCCTCCTCGTCATCATCCTCAGTGTCATCGCTAACTTCGCTGCTAGATTCGTCTTGCTCGCCGCTCAAATCTGCCACCGCTCCGTCGATGGCGCTGTCGGGCCTCCAGCTGCCGCCATCGTACATCATGGTGGAGGCGTGGCGTGCGGCGAGGCTAGCCCCGCCTCTGCCTCGACCCCTCGCGCGGCTGGATCCGCCCCGTGATGATGGCGCTGACTTGCCCATCGTATGATGCGTGTCCTCGTGCAAAGGTGCCAAGCGGGGAAAGAAGAGAATGGTGGAATATCGTGGCGATACGCCAAGGCCCCCCACAATCTGAGCCTGTAATGCCTGCCGTGCGAGCGAAGGGGCCAGCCTCGGCCAAAGAGTCCTCGCAGGCTGCAGGCGTTCTCGGCACTCGGAAGACGCTCTGGTCAACGATGGAGACTTGGGTTCCGGTGCGAGCGCTGTGCCTCGATGCTAGTTCCGCTTGATCCGGCCGTGGCGGACGTGAAGGCGGATCCCTGCTGAGGCTGGGCCGTTTCCCTCGACATTTCACGTCCCTCTCTGCTGCCTCCTCACGCGCTGTGACAGCTGCCAGCGTGCCGGGCGGCGTGCCGGGCGGCGTGCCCCTCTGCAGTTACGCCAGAGCCTCGGGACACGCCGACCGTTCCCTGCTCCTAGACCGGGCAAGGCCAGAAACTTTCGATCGGGAGTCGCCACCGACGAGATGGCGACGCTGAGCCCAGCAAGTGGCAGGGAGGTTAAGCGCAACGAGCGGCAAGAGGACGAGCCTGCGGGACCTGACGTCGACTTTGCCCCACACACATTGAATATTTGAATGCAGCGAGGCGGCTTTCAAGGTCGAGGCTCTCTCTGCCCCTCCAGAGGAGCATGTGCGGAGCAGATGACGTTGGCTGGCTGGCTGGCTGGCTGGCGGCAGGGCCGATGGGACGACGGCCTGCTCGCGAGAAGGGCAAAGGCGGAGGAAGCCCGCTTTTGGCCGAGGAAGCTCAAAGTATCTTGGTTCGAGGCAGAGAGGGAAAAGGGGAGAGGGAGCGTGAGAGCCGCCTGCGCTGTCCGGGGGGATCGGACCCTGCGCTAGCCAGACTGTCCATGGGCCGGTGCTGCGGCCTAGCCCCCTCGGATCGTGAATACAAACCTTCTGAGCTTCCTGCTCTGCAGCTCCAAGCGTCGGACAGAGCCCGGTGACTCATGCGCGCCGAACGCCCAGCGCAGGCCGGTCCGGCCGATGGCTCTTGGTCGGGGTCGGCGCCGCTCTCGCCGGCCTTGGTGAGCTCGTGAGGGCCAAAGGGAGAGGGGAGGCAAGGGTCGTGAAATCGAAAGCGGCGTGACAGCAGCCAGCAGGCTAGCAGGCCGCCGAGGGACCTCTTACCCCGCCTACTCCGCTTGTCCATGCCTCCTCAGCCTCGATGCCGCTCTGGCCCGTCTGACGATCCGGGGCGATCGATTCTATAAAGGACATCCCTCGCCTTGCCAGCCTTGCCCTTGCGAACCTCCCTCCCGAACCTCTTCCCTCGTCGCCACCGAACCGACAAACGCCTCTTCTCCACCTTCTCTCT
This sequence comes from Thecaphora thlaspeos, assembly GCA_900291925.1. NCBI lineage: Eukaryota > Fungi > Basidiomycota > Ustilaginomycetes > Urocystidales > Glomosporiaceae > Thecaphora > Thecaphora thlaspeos. The sequence goes on along the minus strand of UWYS01000013.1, from coordinate 743,733 downwards.
ATCACAGCCAACGAGTATCCTCGCATACAGCCGGCCTAGGAAGAAGCCCTCAACAATCGATCCATCAGACAAGAACCCCCAGCATCGTCATCATCATGTCCGACAAGGAAGGACAAGCTTTCCAGCAGGAGGTCGAGGCCGTTAAGAAGTGGTGGAAGGTGAGTTTGACTAGGCCCCGAAGCTCTCTGACAACTCCTTCGACCGAGCTGCTGTCGTATGCTATATGCTCTGTGAGCGGCTTGCATCACGCGGCAGTCCCGCGAACAGTCTGAGCTGGCCTCGTAGGCACAGACAGGCAGAAGGCAGCAAAGCGCAAACGTCGCTCAGAATGCTGACAACACCGACCACCCGCTGCTTGCCCCTTTCTCTACGCCCGTTTCGCCGGACAGGACCCCCGCTTCGCCAACGTCTCGAGGCCCTACACGGCCGAGCAGGTCGTCTCGAAGCGCGGCACCGTCCAGCAGGAGTACCTCTCCAACGTCCAGGCCAAGAAGCTCTACGCCAGCCTCAAGAAACACGCCGCCAACGGCACGACGTCGCACACCTACGGTGCCCTCGACCCCGTTCAGGTGACGCAGATGGCAAAGTACCTCGAGACGGTCTACGTCTCGGGCTGGCAGTCGTCGAGCACAGCCTCTAGCACAAACGAGCCCGGCCCGGATCTTGCCGACTACCCGTACAACACCGTGCCCAACAAGGTCGAGCACCTCTTCATGGCCCAGCTCTTCCATGACCGCAAGCAGCGCGAGGCCAGGACCGCCCTCAGCCCCGAGCAGCGCGCAAAGCAGCCGCCGATCGACTACCTCCGCCCCATTGTCGCCGACGCTGACACCGGCCACGGTGGCCTGACAGCCGTCATGAAGCTCACGAAGCTCTTTGTCGAGAAGGGCGCCGCCGGCATCCACATCGAGGACCAGGCGCCCGGCACGAAAAAGTGCGGCCACATGGCCGGCAAGGTGCTCGTCCCGATTCAGGAGCACATCAACCGTCTGATTGCCATCCGTCTCCAGTACGACATCATGGGCGTCGACAACCTCGTCGTCGCGCGTACCGACTCGGAGGCTGCCACGCTAATCACGAGCAACGTCGACGAGCGCGACCACGCCTTCATCATCGGCTCGACGAACCCGGACCTCGAGCCGATGGTCGACGTCCTCTTCCGCGCTGAGCGCGAGGGTAAGAGTGGCGCCGAGCTCCAGGCTATCGAGGACGACTGGCTCAAACGGGCCGGCCTGTCGCTCTACACGGATGCGGTCGCCAAGGCGCTCGAGAAGAAGGGCGGCAAGGACAAGGCGTCGGCCTTCCTCAAGGAGGCTCACCACCAGCCCCACTCCAAGGCGAGGGCGATCGCCAAGAAGCACGGCGTCGAGATCTTCTGGGACTGGGACGCGGCGCGAACGCGCGAGGGCTACTACCGCTACCAGGGCGGCACGCAGTGCGCCATCAACCGCGGCATCGCCTTTGGCCCTTACGCCGACCTGCTTTGGATGGAGACAAAGTCGCCGATCCTGGCGCAGGCCAAGGAGTTCGCCGAGGGCGTCAAGGCGGCGCGGCCGCAGCAGTGGCTTGCCTACAACCTGTCGCCGTCGTTCAACTGGGACGCGGCCAAGCTGAGCACGGAGCAGATGAAGAGCTACGTCTGGGACCTGGGCAAGCTGGGCTTCGTCTGGCAGTTCATCACGCTGGGCGGCCTGCACTCGAACGCCTACATCTCGGACCTGTTTGCGCGTGGCTTCGCTCAGGAGGGCATGAAGGCGTATGTCGAGCTGGTGCAGCGCAAGGAGCGCGATATCGGCTGCGACGTGCTGACGCACCAGAAATGGTCGGGCGCCGAGTACGTGGACAGCCTGCTCGGGACCATCAGCAACATCTCGTACAAGGCGTCGGGCGGCGAGAGCACTGAGAAGCAGTTTGCCAGCAAGTGATACCCCGCGTTGCCCCTTGTTTCCCCCTCCGGTTGTCTTGGTAGTATGAAATATAGCCTGGCCAGGCGTGCAGAAAAAGCAACGACAAGAGCATTTCACGACAGCGACTGCCTCGACGCGGCATGCTCACGGCGGAAGCCTCTCTCTCTCTCTCTCTCTCTCTCTCTTTGATGTTCGTTTGTCGCGGCCATTGTGCCTGTCTCGACGATACCGAATCGAGCCAAAGATGGTAGCACCGCCGCGCGGTGATCTTGGTGCGGCCCGCTGTGAGGAGGTTACCGACGTGCTAAGTGCGCCAGCGCGGCCTGCTCCCATCTCCTCTCCGCTCCTCCATCTGCGTGTACTCGGCAGGCCTGGGATCACAAAGGTCAAAAGTTATGGAGCCACAGCAGCGGCCGGTGCTTTCGACAGCCTCACGCTCCCCCTCGGTACGTAGCACCCTTCAGAGCGGCGTGTTGCTACGACACACTACTACCATACAAGGGGTCGAGCGCTACCGCCCTGCCCCTCTCAGTGACTTCTCTCTTGCGCACCCACCAGAGTACGCAGCCGCCTTCCGCCGTCGGCTGCAGCCACTGTAGTAACAAAGATGCCGTCCAAGCACGATCCTAGCGCGATCCACGCAGGTCGAGCCAGGAAGCGCAGCGGCCTGTTGGTGCCCAACCTGACACCTCACGCGCCCGTCGTCGCATTGGGTCCAGACGCATGCCACGGTCCCGCCGCATCTTGGCACCTCGTCGTCGTCCTCGGCGTCGGACGGGGTCTGGGACTCAGCATCGCTCGCCCCTTTGCAGGGCAGGGCTACACGGTGGCCATCCTGTCTCGCTCCAAGCAGCGTCTAGAGGCATGGACCACCAAACTCGCACACCTCTCCAAGAGCGTCAACCCGCATAGCGGCGGAGCGGCCGCGTTCGAGTGCGATGCCCTCCAGCCAGAGCAGATCAGGACGACCATCCAGGAGATCGACAAACATTGGCCCGATGCCAAGGTTGGAATGGCAGTGTACAATGCTAGCATCAGGATTCGCTCCGAGTTTATGAAACTTGATGCAAAGAAGATCCAGGATAGCGTCGACGGGAGCGTGTAAGTCTCGGTCGTCCTGGCTCGTCGTCGTCGTCGTAGTTGCCATCAAGGTGGCTGATCGAGGAGACCCACCTCCTTTCATCGTTGGCACAGCACTGGAGGCTTCGCTTTCGCCCAAGCCGTGCTCGAGCACGGTCAAGGCGGCACCGTCATCTTCACCGGAGCCACCAGCTCGACGCGAGGACCTGAGTCCCCCGCGCCCTTTCGTTGTTGAAGCTGGCATGCCGTTTCGTTGGACTGATCTTGACCCCGAGGGCGGTGACATCCGGACAATGATCCCCTCGTCGTTTGACGAGACGTACAGGCGAGAACTTTGCCGCTTTCGCTGCCGCCAGTGAGTACAGGTAACGATGATTCGCCGCTTCCAAGTGCCCTGTCCTGTCCTGTCCTGTCCTGTCCTGTCCTGCCCTTTGATCGTATACCGTGCTGAAGCCTGTTTTGCCCCGGAACAGAATCGGGCCTGAGGGCTATGAGCCAGGTAAGCGGTGCCGTCGTCGCAAAGCCTGACCATCCCCAACCCCCTCTTCACTGACCACAGACAGGAGCTTCGCCCTTATCGTCCTTACAGTCGCTCGCCAGGGAATTCGGACCGCGTGACATCCACATTGCCCACATCATCGTCGACGGCTTGATCGAGTCGCAACAGGCGCTCGACTTCCTCGGCATGCCCAAAGGTAGCCGCTTCCCAGATGGCGCCGTGAGCCCTCCTTTCCACCGTCTCATTCGTCGAGCTTTACCGGTCAGGTCCGTGTGTGCTAACGACGGAAGGACGGCGTGGGGTTTTGAAACCGACATCGTCGGAGATAGGTTCTGTACCCACCACAGATGGCTAAGACCTGGCTCTTCCTCGCTCAACAGCACCCTGGGTAGCTGGACTCAGGAACTCGATCTCAGGCCGGCCAAGGAACACTTCTGAGCGCGACCTCGTCTTCGAGCGATGCGCCAAGCACCGTCACATGTATCCTGTCCGAAGGCCGTCACAAATGATCGTCCACAAAGGAGGGCACACAGACAGCCGAAACCAGTGAGGGTTTTATTAAGAGCGAAGCCTCACGAGAGGCTCGCAATCGAGAGTGTGTTTGTTATTGTGGGTGGTGGTGGTGGCAGATTTGTTTGTACATTGGGGGGAGAGGTAGAGATGCTGGGAGATCCGAAGATGGATGGATGGTCCCGAATGGCCGAGGTCTGGAGCGCATGGAGGGAAGCAGGGAGGTTTGAGTTCAGTTGTCTGTCGACGAGGGCAGTGATACGAGACGGAAATGGGGTCGAAAGAGCCCAAGACACTCACCGATCGCGACCGCCCAAACAAAACCGAAAAGACCCTGCACTCTAATCCTCGCAACCGACTCAATCATCCATCCTTGGCCTCCTATCCGAGCATCTCCAGCGAGCACCCGCGTTCCATTGCTGAATCCAAAGTGACCGTTATCGACGTCGTCCAAGAGATTTGGGAGGGCCGTACAGAGGGGCGGAGTCGATTACTTGGACCTGGCGCGCATCTTTCTACGCTTCCTTCGCAGTCTGCGCATGCGCTTCTTCCTCCACTTGGCTCGCATCTTGGCAACTCTGTAGGGGGTGGGGCACGGGTCGTGGTGAAGAGAGGGGACAAGGAAGCGATAAGCGTGCTATTCGTGGTGTCCTCCGACCACTCGGACTGAGGCTGAACTGCGTGGTGAGAGCGGCGACGGCAATCGTATCCAGCCATGGCATTCGCCCAGCATCTGACACATAGTGTCATGTGACAGACGAGTAAACCTCTATGCCCATCCCTCCGCCTACGCCTCCACCTCGCAAGGCACCATCGTCGATGCGCAGCGATGTTGTCATCGTCGGGGCGAGAGCAAATGCGGCTGGCGCCATCCCCGTGTAGCTGCAACGGGCTGAAAGGCCTCCTGGAAGAATCGCCGAATGCTGAAAACTTACAAAGTCGACTAGAACGAGAGCTGATGGTGGGGGGAGAGAAGAAAGAAGCTGGCGCTCCGAGCTCCAGCTTTGTAGTCTCGCCGAGGCGAGCGCCCTGCCCATCCCCCGTGTGCCGCCTGACCCGCAGCAGCTCCACTTTTCTGATTTGGGCCGAGCGAGCACGTGTTGAGGGAAGAAGAAAAAGAAAAACGCAATCAACCACCGCTTAGAATTGATGCTGCTGGGAATTTCTATACAGTCTTCGGCCGGCGCTGCCATGTCGGTTCCGCAACAAATACAGTTCTTGTGCATCGGATCGGCGTTTCCGATCGTTTAGGTCCATACGATAGCCCGATTGAAAGCGGCGTGCTGCGGACAACAGGCAATAGGACCCTTGCTCGGCCCTTTGCGCCTGGACGCCTTGGAACGACGGAACGAGCCTCTCCTGGCGCTCGATGTCCGCATCGTCGTATCGTGAGCCACGCTGTGATGTACTACCTACCAATCAACCAGCTACAAAGTAGACGCCTTTCAGCGGACAGCTGAGCGAGGGTGCTCAATCTTGGGCGCCACGCAGAAGGAACGGTCGCAACTCCCCTACTGCGGCCGGATGACGATGCGATGCGATGCGATGCGATTTTGTCCTGGACTCCTCCTGGCAGACAACGCTGCCCGAAGCCAAAGAGCTGGACGGCCAGCCGGCCGACCGAGATAAAGGTGATGGTACATTCTCGAAAGACACGACGGCAAAGGAGACTTTCTCCGACAGAGCCTTGACCCCGCCGCGGCGGCGGCGGCGGCGGCGGCGGCGACAACAGAGACCTACACCCCCATCCCCGCTGCTCCTCTTCCTTCTCGCTCTCCTCTCTCTCCCTCTCTCTCTCTCATAGCCAGATATCTCGTGCGCAGTGGCCGCAGAGGTTCAGTCGCTGGTAATGAGCTCTGAGACGGTCCAGTCCTCGTAGGTGCCGTCCGGCAGGTACCTTCGCACCACGAGCGGAATCTTCTTGGCCGCAAGCTCCTTGATGGCAATCTCGAGCGGGTCGGTCTCGCCTTCTGTCGGCACGAGGACGGGGGCGTTCATGCTAAGGTGCGCGCGCGCGGGCGATGCAACGGGGCGGCAGGAGACACGTCAGTCGACGAGCTGTAGCGTGGCGGCTCGCGAGATGGCGGGCAGCCCAGTGACGAGGCCGGCGAGCGAAAGCGGCGCGGTGCAGCTGCACTCACCTGATCTGGAGCGCTCTTGTTCCGAGGATCCTGGCGCGCTCGTACTTTGTCATGTAAGGAGTGGTGATGCGTTCTGTGCTTGCCTGGCCCGCCACGGGGGCATTGGGGTCGCCGCCCGCGCTCGAGTGGACGATGCCGTCGGCGTCGTCGGCGGGCGGGTCATCGATCTGGTCGTCGGCGAGATCGTCGGCGTCAAAGTGGTCGTCGTTGTTGTCGTAGAAGCTGGCGAGGGCGGAACAGAGAGCGGAAGGCCGAGCAAGACCGCAGGACGGACGTCAGCGTGTGGGGATGGAGCTGCACGGCGATGTGTTGCGAGTGGCGATGCTGAAAGCTGGTGGTGCGGTACGCGTGCTAGCACTTACGTCTCTTCGCCTGCGTCCTCTCGGTCCGACATGATGCACTGCGAGGGTGCGTGTGGTGGGACAGAGCGAGGCGGTCTGGGGAAGAGGAGGTGACTGAGGGGTATCGGATGGCGGACTGGGGTCGGGGCGAGGAGGCAGAGTGGAAGGAAGGACGACGGGCGACGGGCGACGGGCGATGGTGTTGCGACGATGGGTTTGGCGGCTTTCGCGAGTTTGACGTCGACGTAATTATTACTAAGGCGCGCGTCCGCCGACCCGCAAAGCGCGCACGAAAAAAGGCACGCAAAAAGTGGAGCAAAGATCGGGCCGCTCAGCTCTTTCTCTTTCTCTTTACTACCTCCACCTCCTCCCCTTTCGCCACCACGCCACCACCACGCCATCACCACGGCCACACCAGCGCGTCATGCCCTCGCGCTTCTACATCGACACGGCGTCCGCACAGCCCGCAGACTGGGCTGCAGGCAGCAGCGTCGCCGAGTTCGACCATGCCCGCGACCGAGACGACGACCACGACGACTTCGACGAGGGCCAGCTAGACGTTGAGTCCTGCTTCGTCTTTGATCTACATGGAGATGCAGAGCTGCAGGACGAGGATCTCCGGCAGCAGGACGCATCACATACCACCCAGTCGTCTGCCGCAGCCAACTCGCACCTCGGAGACTCCTCTGTATGCAACGGCCGACAAGGACTCTCCCTGCCCGACCACGTACAGATCATCCCAGACCTCCCAGAGGGCAGCCGCGCAGAGCAGCGCAGGGAGCAGCAGCAGGCAGATGACGACATCGGCTACTACGACCAGCTCGACCTAGACCCTACCACGGCCGGCAGGTATTATGCCGCAGAAGAAAACGAGGAGAAGAAAAAGCTTGCAAAGTGCCCTGCTTGCGGCGAAGAGGGACACGAGAGGAAACGATGCCCACACCTCTTGGTACGTAGCCGCTGCCACCTCCCCCGCCCTGGCCTGGTCTTACCGGCTCAGCTTGGCTTTTCGATAATCTAGCCTGCTGACATCCGTCTTTGTTGCTCATCTGCCTCGCCCGATAGTGCATGGCCTGCGGCGCGTTCGACTTGCACTCTACATGTGAATGCCCGCTCTCAACGTGCTGCTTCCGTTGCGGTGGACAGGGCCACCGTAGCCACGACTGCACTCTACCACGCACATCGTATAACAGCCGCGGAGCGCGCGAGTGCGTCAAGTGCGGCAGCTACCGCCACACGCTCGCAATCTGCCCCGCCCACTGGCGCGTCTACGTCTTCAACGAGCGCGAAGCCTATGACGCCGAGCGAAGCAGGAAGGCCTACGCGCTGCAAAACGGACACAGGAGCGCGACAGCGGCGAACGGGGATGCGAGGGAGCCCGACGAGGTCAGCGACGAGGACAGCTACGTGGACGAGGATGAGGTCGAGGAGATGCGGGATGATTGGGATCCGGCAGTGAGTACAGCGGAGGATGCGCGCCAGGCATTCTTCCTCTTCCTATGCCTTTGCATCACACAGCTGACAAACCGCACTCTGCCTATCTCGCCGTCGCCTGCAGACACGGTGGTGCTACAATTGCACCTCGACCACACACTGGGGCGACGACTGCCCGACCCGCCGTGTCAATCCGACACGCACCAACGGCGAACCATCTGCCTTTTCCGAATTCGTCTCGCGCTGGGGACCCTACGGCGGCTACGTCCCGCCACCTCCTCCGTCGCACGGCGGCAGCGGCGGCTCGGCGCTGGACGGAAGACCGACGAGCTACGCCTTCACATTCCGATCCGACGTCGGCGGATCGAAAAGAGGAAGAGGAGGGGGCGACGAGACGACATTTCACCTTTCGACCGCTCCACCGCCTTCGACACGAGGTCGTCGAGACCGAGAGCGCGGTGACCGAGATCGAGAGAGGTCCAGAGCAGCGGCGGTACCGCTTCTCGACCGGTTCAGCAACGGCCCTTCCTCCTCGACGTCGAGAAAGAAGGAGAAAAAGGCGAGCATTCAAAAGAAACAGGGGAAGAAGGACAGAAAGGCAAAGAAAGAGGCGGGATCTTCTTCTAGCGGCGGAGGAGGGGGAGGGGGAGGGGGGAAGGGAAAGAAGAGGAAACATAGTAGCGACGGTCCTTCTTCCTCTGACGGTGGGGTTAGGAAGGCGAAGAGTAGGAAGGCGGAGAAGAAGATCAAGAAAGAAGGTGGAGGAGCGTCGGGGAAGAGTAGGAAGGCGGAGAAGAAGATCAAGAAAGAAGGTGGAGGAGGAGCGTCGGGGAAGAGTAAGAAGGCCAAAGTTGAGAACAAGTCGATGTATCGTGGTGGATACGACTAGTATGGGGAGCGGGCCTTGCGGCTTTCCCTTTTCCTTGTCAGGCATGGCAGCCTCCAGGGTAAGGCAATGGAAACGGGCGACGGCGTTCCACCGTATACATACATGCTCCCTTCAACAGAGCTCATATGTCAGCTCGAGCCGACCTTGTTCCCCTGGATCTCACTTGACGGCCTAACACGCGCCTCGTAGTCACGCTCGTGCCTCACAAGGACCGCTTGCGTCAATCGCGCAGGTCAGCATAGCTTATACCATACGTGCGAGCAGGTCTCCGAATATCTCGATCTTCTCCAAGTGAGCGAAAGGTTCGGCCGTACTGGCTCAACAGGCAAGTCTGGGAGTGACAATCTCGAGCTTCTGAGTATGCAGGAGAAAGGCAAGGGAGCTGGGATTGCGCTTAGGCTTTGGCTTTGATTGCGTTCCTCTTCATCGACCGTCTGGAGCGAGGGATATATAGAGGGGCGACGAGACAAGTGAAGACCAACGAGCGGCCCGTCTATGCCAATGCCCCCAGGGATCGTTCGACCCCAGCCAGGCACAGCTACTGCTCCGCAGCGACATAATCAGTCGAGCCTCTCGCCGCCGTCGCTGCCGTCGTTGTTGACGTTGTCGTCGGCGTGGGTCCAGTTCCACCGGCGGCAGCGGCGGCGTTGGGAGGACTCCTCCTTCCACTGCTCTCTCTCCTCCCCAACGCCAAAACCACCCACCGTTGCCGCCCTCGTCGTCGAGCTCGAGCTGCTGCTCCTCCTCGCCCTGATCGACGACAGCCCGCGCAACGAGCCAGAGTGGGATGACGACGTGCTAGGACTCCTCGGCCCCGCCCCGTTGTCGCAGCCGCGAGTGCCGCTCCCCGGCGGTCCCGAGGAAGGTAACTCGCCGATCTTGCCCTGGTGTCGAAACCCGACGCCGTCCAGCACCTCGATGGGTTGGCTCGGGATCAGCGCGCGTTCCTGCGCCGACAGGTCCTGCAGCGACATGCCGCAGACGCAGTACATGTGGCTCTGGCCAGAGATGCCCTTGCCCGTATCCGTCCCGAACAGGCCGATGCCCGGAATCTCGTGCCGATTCGGCTGGCCGTTGGCTCCTCCAGCTGCTCCTGCTGTTGCTGCGGCCCGCGAGGGTGATGACGATGACGACGACGAGCCCGGCTCGTTGCCCATCGAGGCGCCGGCGGACGACGACGGCGCCGCCCCACTGTTCGAGCCGATGTGCCCGATGTCCCACGGCATTTCGGCCTTGCGCGCCAGCGGGTCAGGATCGGGCGTGTAGGCCGGCAGCGTGACGGCGTCGTAGGCGCAGCAGCAGCTCGGCACCAGCACCGGCTGCCGCAGCGCAAACACCTTGAGCTTGCGGTTCTTGATCTCGCTCTCGGCCTCCTCGCCCTCGGCGGGCGCGGCCCGTCGCGAATGGACAATCTCGACGACCATGACGTGGCTGAAGCGGATGCTGGCTTTGGTCCCGCCCGAGGTCGAGGCGCGGATGGTGTTGTCGTCCGGCATCCGGACGAGGCCCTGCACGGTCCAGGCGTGGTCGTTGCCGTCGTTGCAGATGTAGCCGTCGGCCTTTTTGCCATCTCCGTGCGAGCCGTCGTTGTTCTTGGGCGGGACCCAGCCCTTCTCGAACAGCTTGTGTCGCTGCGTCGGAACCGTCTGCTTACCCTTCTTCTTGGTCTGCAGCTCGATGGTCGTCTCGAGCGAGACGCGGATCAGGTACACGATCAGGTCCTGTGGCGGAGCGGGCGAGTTGATGTCGAGGTTAAAGACGCCGCCGACCGAGATGTTGTTCGAGGTGCAGACGATGCTGACCAGCCCGACGGTCGGGTGGAGATCGTTGTAGAGCACCGTCAGCGGCGTTGGACCCGAGTCGGGCGAAGGGTTGACCATCGGGTACAGGTCGCGCCAGCACTCGACGTTGCTCTTGGCCCGACCGGCGCCGATGGCCGTGGCTTTGATGATGTAGCGCACGCGGCCGTACGGCGACCGCTCGTACGGCGGCGAGTCGCACGGGATGATGAACGCAAACTCGAACCCATGTACGCCCTTTTGCAGTTCGAGGCCCTCCTCGCGAGGCTCCGTCTCCCAGCCCGACTCGACCGCAGAGTCGCCGCCTCCTCCATGGTCGTTGACAGCGTCGCCGTCGGCATGGTCTCCTCCTCCGCGCCGCTTGCTGGCGGCCCGTACGCTGCGTCCGCGCATCTGCTGCTCTTCGTCGACGTCGTCCAGCTCGCCCGCCTGGCCGGCACCGACGCCCTTCGAGGCCGAAGACGACGATGCAGATGGCCCGCCGGCGCTGCGGCTCTTGCTCCTCGAGCTCTTTCCTCTGCCGCCGAACAGGTAGAGGTCGGGCGCCCAGCCGACGCTGGTGCTACGCGACTTGCCCTTGCCGTTGGTGCTGGAGTCGCGCTGCTGGCTGCTGCGAGACATGGGCGTCACCGAGCGGTCGCGCAGGTTGCCAGAGGACAAAGAGGAGCCTCGCGCAGCCGCACCGGCACTAGCGCTCCTCGGACCTACATCTTGATCGGCGTGGACCGCCAACGAGCGACGGAGGTGCGCGGCCAGGTCGGGATCGGCAGGAGCGGCGCTTACGATTGCGCTGCTGTCGTAGTCGGGCGGCGGCTGGTCGTGCTCTATGAGCGGCGAGTGACCACCGCTGTAGCTGGGCCTCCTGGAGAGCTGCGGGGTCGCGTTGACGCTGACCGGGTAGCTGACATCGGCCAGCTCGCTGTCCAGCGTGTGGGGAACGCTCGCGCTGCCCTGGCTGCCGGGCGTAGAGACATCCGAAGCACCAGCAGCGGCATCATCGTCTGAAGTCGTTCGGTCAAAGACGGGCGGCGCCTGCTGCCTGGCCGCTGTGGTGCGCCCCCGCTCGCTCTCGAGAAAGGGCGGCGGAGAGGGCGAGGGAGCACGGCTGCCTTGGCGGCTGTTGGAGGGCGAGGGGCTGTGGCTGATGCGGCCCATACCTGATGCGAGCCGGCGTCCGCGCGAGACGGCCCTGGCCATCGAGGCGGGGATGCTGCCGCCGGGGCTGTGCGAGCGCAGGCCAAAGGCGGAGGTGCCGCGAAGTGATCTTCCGCCACCAGAGCCCGAGGCGGACGATCTGCCGCGCTCGTCGCTCGTCGCCGATGCCGATGCCGATGCCGATGCCGCAGGGCCGATGGACAGTGAGCGATGGCCGCTCGGTGCGCCGTGGCCGTGCTTGCTGCCGGTGGCGTGGCCGTGGTGCTTGTCCTTGCCGTGGTAGCTTATGCCGATCTCGACGACGCGTTCGAGCACGGTCGAGTCCTCCCAGCTGATGGGGGTGAGGCCGGTGTTGGCGTCCAGGATGGCGACGGTCTGGACGGCTTTTAGGCGGACGCGGATGCCAGCAATGTGGCGGTTCGAGGGGACGTAGAGCTCGACCATGCCGCGCACCAGCTCGTCATTTGCCTGCGGGGGACGTTCATGGCTGTCGGGCAGGGGGCGGTCCGGAGGGTGGAGAAAGATGGCGTTCTGCAAGAGGTGCAGGCGGAGCTCGCTGGGCTGAAAGAGGGACGAGAACATGGCGCCAAGGGATCGTAGCGTGTCGCTGCGGGGGCCAGGGAGAGGGAGTCCGGGTGCAGTGCGAAACGTTCTATGCGAGCGGGGGGTGAATCAGTGTGCTGCGTGGGCGGTAAAGAGGATGCCAATGGGACGTCGATGGAGGATGCAAACGTCTCTGTTGCAGAGGCAGGACGGGATGAAGGACGGAAAGCAAAAAGGCAGTGAAAGCGCGGGCGAGCAAGCAGAGCGGTAAAGCGTCCTTATAACGTGCAGGCCAATGCCTGGCGAGCGGAGGAATAGGGATGGTCTGATCGCGGGCGTCGCGTAGGACGGGACACTGAGCGAGCGACGCGGATCAAGGTGGGGAAGCAGCGGTCTGGACGGGGCGAGGGGTCATGTGAGAGGTCGGTGTCCAAATGACGGCTGTTGGACGGCTCCGAGACGGCACGAGTGGGGGGGGGGGGGGCAAGGGAGTGTGGTATGAGGCGATGGATAGGTCGCCGACGTTATTATCAGGTGTTCTGGAGTGTTGGTGGTGATGGATGATGGTGGATGTGGCATTGGGGATCGTGGTGGGTCACCAAGAAAGAAAGGCGGCGCAACGCTCGGGCCTTTGGCAACCTCGTCTGAGAAGACTTAAAATGCACAAAAAAAGCAAGAAACAAAACTACTCTGCTTGAATAGCCAACCTTGGGCGTAACAAACACCCTGGGTCTCTGGTGCACGTCCCGCACGAGATGGCCGCAGAGCAGGCAAGACGCTCTCTGCAGGGTTAGCTGCAGCGCTGCGAGGCGTGGCCTTTGACTCTGACGGGGCAGCGTTGGAAAGCGATGGGCGGTAAGCGATGGGCGGTGGACGGTGGGCGGGTCAGCCGAGCGGCGAGCGTCGTCGGCAGGGGCCGAAGGGGCCCAAGCCGCTCCTGACCTCGTGCACGAGCGGAGCAGCGTGCACAACTCTCGCACGCCCTTACCCATCAAGCTCTGCACTCCGCCGCCGTTGGCGCCTGTCTCGGGTGTCGTCGCCGTCGTTGCCTTCAGCCTTGCCTGTCGCTGTCACACCTGTTGCCCCCTCTTTTTTCAATGCTCGGATGCCTGTCGCTGTCACACCTGCTGCCCCCTCTTTTTTCAATGCTCGGATGCCTGTCGCTGTCACACCTGCTGCCCCCTCTTTTTTCAATGCTCGGATGCCTGCGCCCAGCCGCTCGCCCTTGCCTTTGTCTGACACCGTTCTGATGACGGCGGTCCGCCACATTCGCTTCCCTTTAACCTAGTTTCGCTCTAAGGTTGCCTTGCCCTTCCCACGGTCTGGCCCCCTTAGACCTCATCCTTTTCTCCTGAAACGATGGGCTAGCCTCGGGGTCACGACGACCGCCACGGCCCGCACGATGCGCAGCAGTACGATCACTACAGCCAAGGACCTCAATACCAACACCACTACAACTCGACCAGCATCGGTTAGGCGCAGAACCATGACGATGGAGGATACAGCGGCTGCCAGCGATATCCAGACCAGCCCGCCTTCCACCGCGTGCCGGTGAAGCCAAGGAGGTGAGTTAGCGCAGAGGCCCGTGCCGCAGTGCAGAGCAGCGCCCTCCTCCCGTTCCGTTGCCAGCCGGCATGTTCCGCCCCGCGTCCGCTTCGTAGCCACACTACCGCTGATGCCTTTCATTAGTTGCATTGTCCGTGGCCCGAAACATGCTCCCTTCGCAGCTGGTAGCGAATGCCAGCGCCCTCGACGCCGCCGCGGTCCCGCCCGTCGCTAAAAACCTCGCCGCTGCGCGCTCCAGAGCAGGATACGACAAATATCCTTTCTCCTCTCACTCACACCACCACCACCACCACCACCACCACCAGCAGTACACCGGCACCAACGACTGGGATTACGCCGCTGACTACGACATCCATCAGGCGACGGCCTCGCCCATCTACGACCCCGCACCAGGGCCCGGCGTCACCTTACCCGGACACTTCGAGACCGACTCGCTTTCGACCAGCGTTGACCTCGGTGGCCGCGTCCGCGCATCGGGCTCCCTTCGCAACCGCCAGGACAACAACGCTGGCAGCAGCACCCTCGGCGGCGCCTTTCACTACCAGGGATACGGCGTGCCGATGAGCTACGGCCAATCGCAAGCATCGATGCGCAGCTATGGCGCCGCCGACGACGAAAAGAGCATCTACTCCAAGGCCAGCATGCCGCCTCCGCTCAGCTACGGCAACGGCGGCTACCGCCACTCTTCCTCTGTCAGCATGGCGCAGCCAAGCATGCCCCCGCCGACGCAGTTCTCCACCGGCTATGGCGGCGGCTACCGCCCTGGCGGACCGCAGCCAGACTTTTATACTGATCCTTTCCAGACCTCGGGCGGTCTAGGTCAGCCGGGCTTCGTCATCGCAGCGGCGCCGACACACAACTTTCAGGCCCGAGATCCGTCCGCATGGGCCCAGAATCGCGAGAAGATCATGCGCAGGCGGACGTTGAAACGTATCGAGCTGCAGGACGGCAATCTGGTAAGAGGGCTGCGTCTGTCACAAAGGTCCATATTGTCTGTATACGAATCTATACTGATATGACCCAGCTGACCTCACGCGCCTCTCTCTCCGCATAGGTCATCGACGTGCCCGTCGCCCCCTCGATCAGCCAGCAGTCGGGCTCCGACAACCCGGAATTCTCGCAGATGCGCTATCAGGCCGTGACGTGCGACCCGAACGACTTTGTCGCCCAGCGGTACACGCTACGGCCGTGGCTGTATGGCCGCAAGTGCGAGCTGGCCATCGTCATGACGTCGTACAACGAGGACGACGTCCTGTTCGCCGGGACGATGGGCGGCGTCATCAAGAACATCGCTCACCTCTGCCAGCGCAACAGGTCCTCGACCTGGGGCGCCGACGCCTGGAAGAAGGTGGTCGTCGTCATCGTGGCCGACGGCAGGAAGAAGGCCAACGACCGGATGCTCAAGGCGCTCGGCCTGATGGGCTGCTACAATGAAGCGGTCATGAAGGACCACGTGCTCAAGAAGGCCACGCAGGTGAGACTTGAGGCCTCGTCGAAAATGTTGGAGGCGAAGCTCTTGTAAGCAAGCCCTCTGACAGACAAAGGTTGCGCTTTCCCTCTCGACAGGCACACGTCTTCGAATACACGACCAGGGTCCAGGTGACCGACAAGGGCGAGGTGCGGGTGGCGCCATGCCCGATTCAGGTCGTCTTCTGCCTCAAGGAGGAGAACAAGAAGAAGCTCAACAGCCACCGCTGGTTCTTCAACAGCTTCTGCGAGCTGCTACAGCCAAACGTCTGCGTGTTGCTCGACGTCGGTACCAAGCCGACGGGCACGTCGATCTACGATCTCTGGAAGAGCTTCGACAAGCACCCGCACGTCGGAGGGGCATGCGGCGAGATCTGCGTCGACACGGGTCGTGGTTGCTGGCAGCTGATCAACCCGCTCGTGGCCAGCCAGAACTTTGAGTATAAGCTCTCCAACGTGCTCGACAAACCGACCGAGTCGGTCTTTGGCTTCATCTCGGTCCTGCCTGGCGCCTTCTCCGCCTACCGCTACAGGGCGCTGCTGGGCCGGCCGTTGGAGATGTACTTCAAGGGCGAGCAGCTGCATACCGCGGGGTCCAAAGGCGGCGTCTTTACCTCGAACGTGAGTGGCTGCCGTCGCGTGGCTTTAGCGGGATGGCTGGGCTCCCATCCGTGGGATGGGCGGAAGCTGGTGGGCTCCCCATCGCGTCAATGCTGACCTTCTACCATTGGCTTACCTTGGTTCACCTCTTTCGACGACGATCGACGACATACACCAGATGTTCCTGGCCGAGGACCGCATCCTATGCTTTGAGCTTGTGACTAAGAAGAAGGAGGCCTGGCTGCTGCGCTACGTCAAGTCG
Organism: Thecaphora thlaspeos; assembly: GCA_900291925.1. Classification (NCBI taxonomy): domain Eukaryota; kingdom Fungi; phylum Basidiomycota; class Ustilaginomycetes; order Urocystidales; family Glomosporiaceae; genus Thecaphora; species Thecaphora thlaspeos. The sequence continues at coordinate 727,540 of UWYS01000013.1, read as the reverse complement.
GCCAAGGCGTACACCGACGTGCCAGACCGCGTCCCCGAGCTGATTTCGCAGCGCAGGCGCTGGCTCAACGGCTCGCTCTTCGCCTCGTACTATGCCACCTGGCACTGGTACCGGATCTTCAGCAGCGGCCAGAGCTTCGGCCGAAAGCTCTGGCTGACGGTGCAGGTCTTGTACAACATCGTTCAGCTCGTTTTCGGCTTCACGGCCATCGGCAATTTCTTCCTCGCCTTCTACTTCCTCCTCTCGTCGGCCACGAGCATCGAGGGCAAGGACCCTTTCTTCGGCCAAGGTTCGGCGGTGTTTGAGATCTTCATCAATGTCTTCATAGCCATGATCCTGACGGTGCTGATCTGCTCGCTCGGCAATCGCCCGCGGGGCTCAAACTTTGCCTATACGTCGGCCATCGCCGTGTTTGCCGTCATCATGGGGCTGGGCCTCTACGCGGCCGGGTACACGACCTACCTTGCGCTCGACTCGTCGGGATTGACATCGAGCTCGGGCTGGAACTGGGACAACATCAAGACGCTCCTCACCACGCCCGGCTTCCGCGACATTGTCATTGCGCTGGCGTCGACCTACGTGCTCTACCTGGTCGCCTCGGTGGCGCACCTAGAGCCGTGGCACATGTTGACGTCGTTCGTCCAGTTCATGTTCCTGACGCCCATGTTTGTCGTCGTCTTTGCCATCTTTTCGATGTGCAACACAAACGACCTGTCGTGGGGGACCAAGGCACAGACGGGTCCGGCGACCGACCTGGGCTCGGCAACGTCGGCCAAGAAGGACGGCAAGGAGGTAGTCGAGGTCAAGGTGACGGCCACGTCACAGGACGCCGAGGACCTCTGGCGCCACTACCGCGAGACGCTCAGCGTCCCCGTCAAAGAGGTCCACCAGAAGCGCGATAAGGCGACCAAGCTTGAGGACCACGCGCGCAACTTCCGCACAAACATGCTGCTCATCTGGATGGCGACCAACGTCGTCATCGTCATCGTCTTTACGAGCTCGTGGTGGACCAAGTACATCCAGAAGCAGCTTGGACACAACTCGAAGCAGCCCGTCGTCAATCCGTACCAGAGCGTCATCTTCTGGACGACGGCCGGCCTGGCGGCCTTCCGCGCGATCGGGAGCTTCATGTACCTTATCATGAGGATGTTTGGGCATTGATGGGCTTTGGTGGGACGAGGCGACCAGCAGCAGCGGCGGCGACCAGCGGCGGCGACCAGCGGCGGCGGCGGCACTCTTCCGAATTGGCTTCGTCGAAGGACTGCACGTCGCCAAAGCGCAACGCCGGTCAACTCCACGCTTTTGTTGCCTATTTCCTCTGCTCGCCATTCTATTGTAGCCGCGCGTCTTTTACCTGCCTTTGCTGCTAGACAGTGACAGCGATGCATGACTACCCCGAGACTCTCCCTGCCTACGCTCTCGTCTCGATGCGAGCCTGTTGACTCTGAGCGTCATTCGTTCGTTCGTCTGCCTGCCTGGCAGGTGTCCATCTTCATCCGCGTGTCTGGCGTTGCTCTTCAACCAAAGGTACGAGCCAGCTTGTACATAGCGACAGCACTCGAAAGCGACGACCAACGTCAGCCGATCGGCAACAGCCATGGCAACATCGACGACAGCCTGTCCAGGGTCTTTTCGGGGATTCTGCGGCCAGCACATAGTGTGCTGTATATAAGTAAGCGGTAAGCAGCGCTCGGTTACTGATCGCGTTCGCCCCTCGGTGGCGCGGAGATTGCAGCGCGCGCCAAGCTTGCAGGGCAAGATAGAGCGCGCCGCGAAAGGACACGACGGGGGCGAGAGACGAGACGCTCCGCTGCGGGGGTTGCACGGGGCCTGTCATGTGACTCGATGAGGGAGTCGAGGAAGAGCAGACGGCGGCCGAAATACTCTATGTGGACGCTGCAGACCGAGTGTCCGGTACAGCCGCAATTTGAACAGCAAATACAACATGTAGCGCAGAGTAGCAGCGGCGCTGCACAATCGTAATGCGGCCGTAGCCTATCAGCGTAGCTTGGTGCCGTTGTGTTGTCGACCTGCTCTCGCGCCTGTCCTCGACGAAGAGGAATGTCGAGGAATTTCGAGGCCGCTCCTTTGAATTGGAGGGCAGGCCGCGGCAGCACGGGCGGTGTCGAGCCACAGACCCCGAGGCTAGAGTTGGCTTACTTACAGGTATGACTCACCGCTGGTGATGGCGAGGCAGGCAAGCGGAGCCGGCGTTGGGTTGGCGAACGAGGCCGAGACAGCGGCGACATCCCGAGACAGCGCCTCGATGTCGCCGCCGCGCAAAATGGCAACCAAGTGCTTTTTCATGCGGCCTTGCGTCGTTGCGGCAGACCCCCGAAAATCTCGTCTCCAAGGAAAGGGGGTGGGTGGGTGATGGCTGATGGCGGTGCCGCTCGCGGGTCGTTGCCGGATGCCCGCTCTCTACTCTAGCTTGCGTTGTTCCTTGGTCACGTCTGCGGCCCCTTTCCATGGCCAACTCCCTTTCTCCCTCTCACGCGACCTTTCATTTCACACAAGGTTTCCCTTTCAACGCGCTCTCCCACGCCCCTGACTTCACCTTGGCCGGCTCGCCTCGTCTTCCCATCACACGCACACACACGCGCGCCCTCTCGCCGCTCTGTCTGGACAGGACAGGAGACGGCTACGACGACGCACACCACCAACACCACCACTACTGCTACTCTATCATTGCTTGTCTGTAACGACGACCACGACGACGACCAACACCATCTTTGCCACTGGCACCAGCATCCTCACCAGCCCGGCGATCGCAGCAGCGTCACATACGTCTGCCGCCAGATTCCGCCCGCTGCTTTGCATTCTCCCGTCATCGGGTTATCCGCCCGCTGCTTTTGCTTCCTCCCGTCATCGGGTTATCCGCCGACGCCGTCTTCCTTCACTTCCACGGCGTAAAACACACTCCCTCGTCGCCGGAAACTCTTTTCGCGCTGTGCAGCTGGCCTGCTACACCCACAGTTTCGCCCTCTCGCCTTCCACTGCCTCGCCCGGCGGGGTGTCGCTGCCAAGGATGGATACGGAGCATCTGGAGCGCCCAAAGAGGACCGCCACCGCCACCGCCACCGCCACCGCCATCGCCGCCTCGCCGGCGATGCGCTCGTCCATCTCGTCGTCCGACGCGCTTGCCAGTATGATGCCCTCGTCGCTCGGCCTGCACAGCGGGCCATCGCAGCCCTGCTCGCGTCTCAAGGGCAGCCGCCACCCATCCCAACCACGCTCATCTCTGCACCAGCGGTCCAGAAATGTCAGCACCACGAGCGTCCTCGACAAAGAGCACGGCGTGAGCCCCATGGTCAGCGCGCATCGCTCCCCCTACCCGGCCTCGCCCTTCTTCCTCACCGTCGTTCCGCCCCTCAAGTGAGTAGTATTTACCATGGGTGCTGACAATCTCTCGCCGCTCCAGGAAAGGGAGCAGGGAGACTAGGCGCTCTGCGACCTAAAGGCGGCAGTGCTGACTCGCGGCGCTCCCTCCTTGTTGCTCGACAGCTTCCCGCTGGCCTCGGGCTCTGACACGAGCCAGCTGGACCGACTTCGCCGAGGATCGCTGCTACCGCTCTATCCTACACTCGGCGCCCAGCTGTGGGCCATCTCGCGCGAGTACGCGCTTCCCTCGATCGGCGGACTGCTCGTTTACCTGGCCGAGGACGTCGAGGGCAACCTCGGACCGCAGGTAGGCGATGCCGCATGGTCGGCCCTCTGGTCGCGCTATTTTGCCGACGACGACAGCGCCTTTTACAGCTCCGTCGGCACGCCCATCAATCGGTCGCAGAAGCGCGTCGAACGCCTGTTCAATGAGACATTCGATAGTGCCATCCGCTCAAATGACTCGGACCTCTCTCGCTCCAGCGATGTAGAGCCGCCGAAGCTATGCAGCGTGCGCGACGGCAGCGCCAGCAACCGACCCTCGCCGCGCCTCAACACAACGGCGCATCTGCGGCGAGAGGCGAGCGCCGCACCGGCGGCGGACTGGAGCCCCTCGACGCGGAGCATAGCCTGGTTCGGAAGGGAGAGCTCGCAGGCCGACCGGACCAACCTCTCGCTTTCCCGCGAGCGGCTTGCCGCGCGGCTCCCGATCGTCGGCAAGATTGAGTGGATCGTGGACGAGAGCAAAGCCCCTTGGTGGGACGCCTGGGCATCGCGGAAATTGGCGCAGCCCGGTCCGGCCGCCATCAGCGCTGCCCGGAGAAGCATGCTCCTCAAGACGCCAAGCAAGGTCGCTGGAGACGCGGCGGCGCGGCAGGTCCCAGCCATGGCGGCGACAGCGGCTGCATCGGCCGTAGACGGCCCACCGACAGCGTCGCACGCCTCCCCATCCTCCTCCTTTAGGCAATCCACGTCTCTCGAAGAGGCTCCTCGCCCGGCCGAAGTCGAGGCAACGCAGCGCAGCGTGCCCGAGCTGCCCGACGCTGAGCCGGTTCGAACGAGCGAAATCAAAGCCGAGGCGCCGGCGAAGTCCATCGAGACATCACGAGTGGGGTCCACATATGGATCGCTGACGGGCGACACGGTTCCGCTCGACGGAGACCGGCAGACAACCGACTCCAGCTCAGTCTTCTCGCCACTGTCGGTCGAGCACAGCGGGGCACTCGTCTCAGAGGTCACGGCCAGCCTCGACGACAGCACCAGCCCTCGGCACGCCGACAAGCGCGAGCTGGCAACTTCGCTCGGGCGCAAGAGCATGCGAAGCCTGGTCTCTGCCGGCGACGATAGCTACGCTGGCTACTCTGCGCTCCTCGATGATGGCGAGGTGCAAAACGAAGACGCCGCCAGCGAGCAGGTGAGCGACCCAGCACCCGGCTCCTACGCCGAACTAGCCATGGATGCATCAGAGTCTCTCGACAACCCATACGTTCGCGTCGGAAGTGGGCACAGCGACGTCAGCAGCGGCAGCCAGGGCGGCGCACAACCAGCCTTTGGCCACGGAACCAGCTTCGTCCTCGACAGCAACGATGAGGACATCTGGAGGGACCTCAAGCGCGCCGACATCAGCGCACCAGATGTGGCCGAGGCGCACCCAGAGCATAGTCGCCATCCTAGCGCAGCAACACCCTCAGCAGGAGCAGCAGCGGCTACGCCTCGGTCTCCCTTGAACCGCACTGTCGATGCAAACTTGCAGTGGGAGGATCGCGATCTTCTCCAGACCACTCCCAACGCCGTGCGACTTTCGCACTCGGCGATAGACCGACACGTCTCAATGTCGCCCCAGGTCGGCGTCCAGGTCGACGACGTCCATAGGTGGATCGAAGAGACGTCGGGGAGCCCGCAGTTGGCCGATTCGGATTTAGCGCTCGAGGACGACCACGACACGACTGTCCAGCCTGCTGTTCAACACGACAAAGAGGCGGCGGAGCCCGAAGCTGATGAACACGACCTGGACGAGATGGACGACACCGCACACGGCGGGATGTACCCCTCCGACGTCCGCGAGGTCGTCAGCCTGTGGGCAAACCAGGTTGCTCAGTCCTCGGAACACCTGCCCCTGATTCAGCCGCCGCCGCCGGTTTTGCAGTCCATCTCGCGAGAAGACAAGACCTTCTCCGTCCCGGCGCCGCAGGCAGATGACGCCGTGGAAGCCGAGACTGGCCCTCACGGCCTCGAGGTCTCCGCTGCCGCTGCACATGTCGGCGACGACGCCTCGAAGCAGCCTCTGCTGAGCCCCTTTGCGCTCGATAACGCCGCTTTCTCCGGCGTGCGCCCAGAGCTCGGCGATCTAGCCTCCCGTACAGGCCCCGCATCGGAGCAGAGTTCGGGCCCAAGCGAGAGCCGGAGCAGAAGCAGGAGCAGGAGCAGGAGCAGGAGCAGGAGCAGGAGCAGGAGCACGAGTCGGAGGAGCCCGAATCATTACGATGCGCCAGCTTTCTCCTTCCAGCACTCGCAGCCGATCGCGGCATCGGCCATCGCTGCGATTGAGCAGGGCCCTACCACGCCGTTGATGGGAGCGTCGGGCCCCAGAACACCGCTGTCGGGAGGACCTGAAGCGACGGCTGTCCGGCCCTCGCCCCTCAACCTCACAACGGAGCAGCCAGCGACGAGCCTGAGCGTCAGCCGCAGGAGCAGCGCGGACCTGAGCGACTCGCTCGAGGACATGCAAAAGGCCCTCGAGCTCCTCACGCCGTCGCACTCGCCCAACCCGGGCACCTTTCCCACCGGCAAGAGGGTGCCGAGCCGCGACAGCTTCGCCTTCGCGAAGACACTCTCGGCCTCCGTGACCCCAAGCCCACGGTGGCTGTCGCGGGCCAAGGCACGTCAGAGCCGGGTCGAACCTCAGAGCTCGTACGTCTCGAGCGACAGCGCCTTTTTCCGTGGCCACGCCTCCCCAAGGCCGGCGAGCGCATCTGCGGCCATGATTGGCCCGCGCAGAAACGACTTGCAGGTCCCGATCAGCGCATCGCGTTTGGCACAATTCAATGACACGATGCTCTCCGAGCAGCAATCGCCGGACCGGCGGCAGCGGATCGAGCGGCTCGCCGACGACGTCTGGTCCCCCGCCGGCGCTGGACAGGCGCCAACGGGCCAGCAGGTCGAGCAGCTTCCGGAGGACCGCGAAAGGCAGGGTGAAGATCGCATTTCGGCGTGCGGGGGAGCATCCGATCGCACGCCGCTGCCGTCCAGCTCCGAGTGGCTGGACGCGATGTCCGACCGCTCGCCGAACCGCAAAGCGGAAGCAGCGGCAGAGGCAGAGGCAGAGGCAGAGGCGAAGTCGCCATCAAAGGCCGATGCGGAAGTGCAGCTTCACTCGGGCAGTGCAGTGGACATCGGTGGACACCGTCAAGAGTCAGAGTCAGAGTCAGAGTCAGAGTCAGGGTCAGAGGCAGTGCAAAAGCCAGCGTCGGCATCGGACTCAGATCCAGAACCACTCAAGTCGGCGCTGGAGCCAGAGGTAGAGGCAGACCCGGTACATCACATCGAGCTGGGACAGGGCGAGCCAGATCATCCGCAGCCGGACGAGCTGAACGAGCGTGGGGAGGAGGATGCTTCGTCGGACTCCCAAGAGGAGTCGGGAGAAGATCCAGGCTCTGTTGTAGACCATGGCTCGTTCTCCCAGCCGATGGCCTCGCGGACGTCGGTTATCTCCGCACACGACGCTGACGCTCAAGACAACGACGAGGCCGAGCACGACGACCAGCACGGTCCCGCCCTAGACTCAAACTTAACGAACAACGACGATTTCCGCAAGTCATCCGAGACATCACGCAACGAGGGATCCTATGACGATCACGCCGATGCCCTTCGCGACCCGAGCAAAGTCGATCCTCTTGCGCTGCTCGTGCCAGAGTGCGATGCACAAAAGGCTGATGCGTCCGAAGCGGTCGTCTCTGAGACCCAGCCGCTGAACTTTGCACGCCGCACCTCGCCGGAGTTGTCGTCAGAGGAGCCTTTAAGGGCAGACAAGCGTCTTTCGGTCAGCTCGGAGGCTGCCCGGAACACGAGGGGCTCCCCGGCCAAGAAGGAGCATGCCCTGTTGGGTCCAACCTCGCTGTCGATGTACACGCTCCGCGACTGCGACATCGAGGCTCTGTCCGGCGACCCGGAACAGGGCATGGCCTCGATCGAACGGTTCCTCCGAGGAAACTCATTTGCCGATTCGTCGGCTATCCCGTCCGAGGCCACCAGCCCTGGCATCGTCGAGGAGGGGACCGAGCAGCTCGGAATCGCTCGTGCTCTTGATGATCTGCCCTTAGCAGGCGACGAACGGTCTCTCGACGGCGTTGCGGTCGAGGATGGTGACGCGATTTCGAGCTCCGACCTTGGAACCGAGAAGATCAAGCGCAGCGGCGCCGGCTCCGAGAGGTGGAGCCAGGGCAGTCAGAGTCAGAGCAACTGGACGGGTCCGTCGCGGCAATCTATCCGCTCGTCGTCGAACGGACACGATCGCGAGCCGGACACGCCCATCTTTGGCTACGAGCGGCAGCTAAACAGCCAGCAGGGGCATAGCGTCGACATCGAGGATGACAAGGCTGCTGCACCTCGCGAGCACGTTCTGACAGGCAGCCCCGAGCCAGATGATCGTCTGCTCGCAGACCCTGAAGCACGCACGTTGGCCTTCGGCGCAAACGAGGAAGCCTTTGCGACGACCGCGGCCAAGGACGCCGCGCCCTTGTCCGCCGCCGTCGACAGCACCCTCGCGATGCTGCCGCCCCTCCAGGACATGCGCCCTGCAGCAGCAATCGAGGAGGACCTGGACAATAGGCCATCTGCCAATGGCTCTGGGGCCGCCGCCACGGCGTTCGGCCTGATGGATCCGGGCGACTCGAACAACGACCGGGCGCTCGATGACGAGATCCGCCACATGACAGAGACAACGCGTGCAGCGGTGCGCGAGGCGCTCTCGTCTCGCTCGTCGCCCGATCCGATCTACATCCCGCAGAGCCCCATGGGTCGCAGTCCGATCCAGATGCCGTCGTCGCCCTCGCCGTCGTCGCCGATCTCGAATGGCTCGTTTGCCAGCATGGGTCGCCGCAGGACCTCGGGCTCGAGCCTGTCTGGACGGAAGCAGACGGCGCCGTTCAACCTCAATCTGGACATCGACATGGGCGGCAAGGCCTATGCCACCGGACGACGTTCGGGATCGTCTTCGCCCAATCAGCGCTTCCACACGCTACCGCCTTCGCCGCGCATGATCCCGAACTATTTTGGAGGCGGCTCAAGCAGCCCACTGAGTGCCACCTTTGCCGCCGACGCGGGCAACCCGCTGGGCAGCCCCATCTCGAAGGTGTCACACGCCTCGCGCTTCGATAGATTGCCTCCGTCGGCGGCGCCTTTGGCTGCCAACCAGAATGACGATCTCTGCTAGAGGAGGCGCGGCAAGATGCCTCTCTGTGCGGATGCACCCTCTTGGATGCATCCGGTCTTTATCACCCCCAGCCGTACAGTCGCCGCTCGAGGCGGTGGCAGCTGGAGAGGCGATGCTCCTGAGAAGTGTTATAAGACGGACGCTCCTAGAGAGCCTATCCGCACGGCGGCTGGGACTCGCGCCAAGCCGCGCCAGCGACCTTGCACGCTCGCTCCCTTCCGTCCGTCTTCCAGCAGCGCCCACGCACACACATCCAAGCTGCATAGTAGCAACACCAATCCCAGACGCATTCCTCCTCATCCTTGCGGTCAATCGAAGAGCTTAGTCCATCGTCACAGCCGATCCTAGCTTGCGCGTGCTGCGTTGGGGCATGTGGATGGTGATCGCTGCACGCGGAACGGCCGGAGTGGTGGACGGCGGCCTGACGATGCGCCGGAGAGAGACGGAGAGTGGGGGCAAAGCTGCCATGTCCGAAAGGCCGGCGACGGCGAAAAGCACCGAGGGCCGGCCTGCGAAAAGTGGAGGACCGGCGTGGTGCCCGTGCGCAGGGCGGACGCGTCTGGAGTGATCGGCCGCCGCACCTGGCTTTATTCTCTCGACGCCGCGCAGCCTCCCGCACCTGGCGTGGTGCCCGTGCGCAGGACGGGTGCGTCTGGAGTGATCGGCCGCCGCACCTGGCTTTATTCTCTCGACGCCGCGCAGCCTCCCGCACCTGCCTCTGCTCCTCCATCTCCCCTGTCGTCGTCGACCTTTTTCTCGTCTTTCCCACCCTGCCCGCAACCTGTGTTTTTCCTCCTCCTCCTCCTCTGGTGTGCCTCTGTCTGTGCGACGGCCGGTCTCCGGGTCTTCATCCTCGCCTGCAGCAGTCTTCGCTCGGCTCCTTGTTCTCATCACCACCTCTCGTCTCGCCTCTTCCTCTCGACCCTTCGACGTACGCTGAAACGCCGTCACTTGCTCCCAGACTACACGCAGCTCGCCACATCGTCCCCGCCGTCATGTCCCTGCTCCGCCCCTTGCGAGCGACGGACCTGTTCAAGTTCAACAATGTCAACCTGGACAACTGGACCGAGACCTACTCGCTGAGCTTTTACCTCTCCTACCTCGCCCAGTGGCCCGACCTCTCCTTCATCCAGACCTCGCCCAACTTCGAGAGGGTGATGGGCTACGTCATCGGCAAGGCCGAGGGAACCGCTGACTCGAAGCCGCCGACATTGCACGGCCACGTCACGGCCATCACCGTGGCGCCAGAGTACAGACGGCTCGGCCTGGCAAGTGGGATGATGAACCTGCTCGAAGACGTCAGCGATTGCGTGTACAAGGGCTGGTTCGTCGACCTCTTCGTAAGGCCTAGCAACACCAATGCCGTCGCCATGTACGAAGGGATGGGCTACGACGTCTATAGGAAAGTGCGCGAGTACTACCACGGCGGCGGTCCCGGCGGCCGAGATGAAGATGGCTTTGGTGAGTTGTCAGCCCACACAGGCGATCCCCTCGATCTTGACCCGGCCGAGTGATGCGACAGGCAGAACTGATGCACCGTGTCCTGAAACCTCTGATCAATCCGCCGACAGACATGAGGAAGGCGCTCTCAAGAGACACCAAGAAGGTCACGGTCAGAAGGAACGGCAGAAACTTGACCGTCAACCCAGAGTGAGTGATTGAAAGAGGCTTGTCTGGGCGAAGGCTGGAGCCGTCGCAGAGATCAGACGACTGACACGTCGCCTTCGCTCCTTCCTGGCAGGTCAATATACTTCGAGCCAGCCTATCGGCCCCGGGACCAGAAGTGAAGCAGCATCCTCCCACCTTCGATTTGACGCCTGTACAGAACGCGCGCACAAACGCAATCGCACGCTGGGAGCGGGATACGTCGCTCGCATTCTTTCCTCTCCCTTGGCGCATTCGTGCGCTTACGACGCCTGTGACGTCTTCCGGACCGGCAACTGATACGGCTTCTCGATGCCTAGCCTCTGAATCACCTTTGCCGGCATGCAGTAGGTCGGATCGATGGGCTCCAGGCCGGGGAAGCCCAGCAGCGAGAGGCCAGCGACGCCAAAGTTTGTGTGGAAGACGTCCGTGACGTTGTCGGGCCGGTCTGCGATTCCGCCATCGTCCGGGTCCTGTGCAGAGAAAAGAAACAGGGCCGGCGTGAGCAGCGTCAGCGGGCACCGGTTGGGACGGCCACACGACGGCCTAGACCTCGGTCGACATGGCGGACGGCTGGACTACTTACCTGGGCTGAGAGGATGAAGTCGAAGAGCTTGTCGGCGTCGATCCAATGGAGCCTCCCGATGATGCTGAGCGCCGAGAGGACCCACCATGAGTAGCACACCTAGATACGGCGCGATTCGGTCGGGCGTGGCGGATGCCATCGGGTCAGCAGTAGGACAGTCGGGCGGAACGCGTGGTGGGACGGAGAGGTAGACGCCGAACTCACATCCTCTAGCTTCTGCGGCCGACCGTTGAGACCGCCGTTTGGCAGCTGGCGTTCCGAGAGCCACCAGCCGACCTTGTCCCGGTCGATGCGGTCGAGCGAGTCGAGTATGGAGAGGGCCGCGATGCACACAAACACTGCAGGCAAAGAGACGAGCAGAGGCTGTCAGCGTTCTGCGCTACTAAAGAACGAGCAGGCGGACACGAGGAAGTTCCCACCTTGACCAGAGTGGCTCTCTGCTCCCTGACAAAGGCCAAAGCCGCCGTCGTAATTGTGGCAGCTTAGGATGTGGTCGATTGCGCTGTTGCGGTTGATGCGATCGAGAGCTCCGAGGTGGACGAGTGCGGAGAGTGCGCAGTAGAGGAAGCGGGTGTCTGTCTCGCCCCACTTGTCACCCTGGAGCGAGCCGTCGGGCAGCTGGAGGCCGACGATGACTGAGTAGTGCGACGCGCGATGGAGGAGAGCAGTAGAGGGAGTGCCGTCAATGCAGGTGCGGATATCCAACGCCTCGGTCTTGTCGCGAGGACGGGGTGATCAAGGGGACGCATGGAGGGGGCAGGGGGATCCGGGGGTGCGGGGGACACGACGTACACTGTATCAGGGTTTCCCTGCGCCCGTCACGGTCGAGCTCGTGCAGCGCGTCTTTCATTGCGAGGATCTGTATGGCCGAGAGGGTGCTGAGGATGTGTGCATCATGCTGCGGAAAGGATCCAAAGCCGCCTGCCGATGGGGGCCGAGGGCGAGGACGAGAAACGTCAGCCTGGACGGGCTTGCTGGCAGCAGGCTGGCGGGCGGGCGAGGGCGTGTGCTTACCGGAGTCGTCGTTCCAGCAGGCAAGGACGAATTGGATGAGCTGCTGGCTGTCGAGCGCACCTGGTCTGCGCAGGATCTCGAGGGCGACGAGGCCCCAGTAGACACCGTTGAGACGGAGGTGGGTGGTGAGGTGGTAGGCGAGCGAGTCGCGCTTGCGGTCCAGCGCCTGGATAAAGGCGACATGAAGCGGCACGAGCAGCAGCTGCTGCTGCGGCTGCATTGGCTGCGGCGTCGCGGATGAGGCGGAGAATGACGCTGCTGCTGCTGCTGCTGCTTGTGCCATGGTAAGTGTTGTGGCGAGGAGCGGGCGGCGCTGGATGTGGTGGTGGTGGGGGGGGGAGCGCCGCAGCAGCGACAGCGCGAGGTGGAGGCGCGGGGCGTGCACGGACCAACACGCGCACGGACGCACGGACCAACTCGACACATTGGCCCAACTGCGTTCCTCATTCCCAGCCACGCCTCAGTCGTCGCCCATCACTCCCGCCGCAGCCACCTCATCCCCTCTCCATACGCTGGCCCACGCCGCCCTGCAACATCATGCCTCCCCCGCTGCCGCCGCCCCCCGCGCAGACCACCATCAGCTCCTTCTTCAAGCCCAGCCATCCCCCCGCAACCGCAACCTCTGGCGCGCCCTATTCCAACAAGCGCGCCAGCCACGCTCCGCCACCACCATCCCACCCTGGCGATGCCCAACCACCCCCCGCAAAGATGGCGCGCACCGCCGCGCACTCGCTCAGGCCACGCGTAGCCACAGACGACAGCATGCTCCAGTGGCGCTTCTCCCCCTCCCAGTCTACTCCTCCCCACCCGCCAGCGTCCACCCCGGCCTCTTTGACTTCTCAGGCCAGCGCAGACAGGAGCCAACAACAGCACAAGACCCACGCCGCTTTCATGAAGAAGCTGCTCGCTGACGTCCACCTCTCCAGAACGCCCTCGCATCCCTCCCAACACACTTCCCAGCTCGCCTCTCAAAGAGACCAAGTGTCGCCCGTCGCACAGGACACCTCGCCTACCATGCGATACAACGTCAAGCACCGCGATGGGAACGATGACGCCGACTCGGACGTGGAACTCGTCGAAGCACCCAAGAATCGCTTCACCAGCTTCACCGCCCATACGGCGACCCAGCAGCTGGCTGATCAGAGGTTGCGCGCCGCGTCGCGCGCCTCGGCCAGCGCTGGCGGCAGAGCCAAAGCCAGGGACAAGGCAAAGGCAAAGGCCTCTGACGCCCAATTCGACGACGGCATAAGATACACGCCCCTCGAGAAGCAGATCCTCGAGCTCAAGGAGCAGCATCCCGGCATCCTCCTCATCATCGAGGTCGGCTACAAGCTCAAGTTCTACGGCGAGGACGCGCGTATCGCCAGCAAGGAGCTCAACATCATGTGCTTCCCCGAGAGGAACCTCATGACGGCCATGATCCCCGTGCACCGTCTCCACATTCACGTAAAGAGGCTCATCGTTGCGGGACACAAGGTCGGCGTGGTGCGGCAGATTGAGACCCGGGCGCTCAAGGCGGCCTCGAGCAATGCCAGTACACCCTTCACGCGCAAGCTGACCGCCCTCTACACCGCCAGCACCTGGGTCGACGACCTCTCGTCCAACGACAGCTCCTCGCCCGAAGCGATCGACATGGGGGTCGCCAGGCCAAAGATGCTGATGGCCGTCATGGAGAAGCTAGAGGGAGGCAATGGACCAGATGACCGGGTATCATGCGGCATCGTCGCGGTGGAGGTCTCGACCGGCTCGATCGTGTACGATCAGTTTACCGACGGCCACGCTAGGAGCGAGCTCGAAACGAGGCTGGCGCACCTCTTCCCCGCCGAGCTGCTCCTCCCTCCTAAGCTCAGCAGGCCCACCGAAAAGATGCTCGGCTACCTGGCCGCGCAAGGCTCGATCGAGAGGATCCGCGTCGAACGCATGGACGAGCTGCTCGAGTACAATGAGGCCTTCCAGCGCGTCACGCGCTTTTACAAGGAAGAGGCCGATGAGGAGGAGGAGGAGGAGGAGGCAGCGGCGGTCCTGGAGCAGGCAAGGCCGTCCGCCTACGAGGACTCGCCGGACAAGGGCAAGCTGCTCGCCCTGGCTATCTCGCTGCCGCACCTCGCGCTGATCGCGCTTGCCTCGATCATAAAGCATCTTGTAGCGTTTGGGCTGGGATCCATCTGCCGCCTCTCCACCAACTTCCAGCCCTTTTCCAACCGCACCACGATGGTCCTGAACGGCAACACGCTGGCCAACCTCGAGATCTTTCGCAACTCGACCGACTGCGTGCGCGAAAAGGGGTCCCTGATCTGGATCCTGGACCGATGCAAGACAATGATGGGCAAGCGCCTGCTGCGCAAGTGGGTGGCCAGACCGTTGATCGACAGGGCAGCGCTGACGAAGCGGATCGATGCGGTGCAGGCGTTTGCGGAAGGCAAGAAAGCCATTGTGCGCGGCCTGCCAACGCTGCTGCAGGGCCTGCCCGACCTCGAAAAGGGGCTCGCGAGGATGACCTACGGGCGCAGCACGCCGACGGAGTTGGCCACCATCCTCCTCTCGATGAATCGAATCACGCAGGAGTATCAGTCGGTCGATGATCCGGCAGAGCTAGGTCTAGGCTCCGACCTTCTCAACGAAGCCGTGGCCGACCTGCCTCGAGGCAAGGCCGCCGTCCAGAAGTATCTCCAGCAGATCAGCATCAAGGAAGCCCGCGCCAACAACAAGGCTGATCTCTTCCTCGATCCTGATCAGTTTCCGTTGCTGCAAGAGGCGAAGGACAACATCGCGATCGTCGAAAACGACCTGCGCGAGCATCTCATGGAGCTGCGTAGGTACCTCAAGCGCCCCTCGCTGGAGTACGCCACGGTGGCCGGGATCGAACACCTGGTCGAGGTGCGCACTAACGACGCCAAAAAGGTGCCGGCCGACTGGTTGCGCATCTCGGCGACTAAGGCCATGGTGCGCTTCCAAACCCCAACCATCATCGCACTGACCAAGAAGCGCGATCAGTACAAGGAGACGATGGAGGCCGAAGCGGAGACGGCTTACCAGCGCCTCGTCCAGACAATCTGCAGCAACCACTACGTCGAGCTGCGCAATGTCGTCGTCGCTCTGGCCACGCTGGATGCGCTCATTTCGCTGGCGGCGGTGGCAGCACTGCCGGGCTACTGTCGACCCGAGCTTGACGACGGCGTCGCAGGTGGTAACCGTATCGAGATCAAGGGCATGCGCCATCCGATAATCGAAGCGCTGCGCGAGGAGCCGTACGTGCCCAACGACATCACCCTGGGACCGGGCGAGGACAGCACCAAGGCCATCCTTCTGACGGGCTCCAACATGGGCGGAAAATCCAGCGTAGTCCGTGCGCTCGCGCTCAACGTCGTCATGGCCCAGCTCGGCTCGTACATCCCGGCCACGTCTGCGCGGCTCAGCATCCACGACTCGGTCTTTACGCGGATGGGCGCTTCGGACGACCTGGCCAAGGGTCGGTCGACCTTCATGCTGGAGCTGCTCGAAACCAACACCATCCTACGCGCCGCGACGCCGCGGTCGCTCGTGATCCTCGACGAGCTGGGCAGAGGCACGTCGACCACCGACGGCCTGGCCATCGCACACGCGGTGCTCCAACACTTCCTGCAGCTCGAGTCGCGCGCGCCTAACCTCGTCTTTGTCACACACTATTTCCAGCTCGGCTCGACGGTTCGCCCGGGCCTTCGCAATATGCACATGGCCTTCGTCGAGGATGAGGCGCAAGGCGGCCACAAGAAGATTCGCTTCCTGTACGCACTCAGGCCGGGATTGGCGAGCCGGTCGTTCGGCGTCCACTGCGCTCGCCTGGCCGGCCTCCCGGCGGACATACTGGAGACTGCGCAGAGGATTTCGGAGCAGCGGGAGAGGGCGGAAGAGAGCAGGGTCGCCAGGAGGAGCCAGAGAGACTTGGCCGCGTTCGTCGGCCTGTGGAAGGGTGGCGTGGCGATCGAAGATGAAGTCGCTCTCGGCCAGGCCGCGCGGAGGTGGGGAGGAGTGGCATGAAGTCGCCAGCATTGCCACTCGAGAACAGGCGCTCTGTCGCACATTTCAGTCTCGCAGGTCCAGCATGCAGCACGCCGGCTTCACAAAGAGATGGCGAAATCGGCATGTGGCAAAGACAAAGTCCATGTGCATTGATCGCTGGACAAGTGAGAGAGACATTCTTGAACAGACTGAAGAGACAGGGGATCGGATAGAGGTACAAACTTCGGCGGGATAAAGAGGCAAGAGCGAGAGACAGAGGCGCGCGGACAGATACAAGGGACGATGACGCCGAGCGGGGCATCTAAAAAGAGCCGGGATCGGACCGATGTTGGCCGGCTAGCGGTGCGGGGAAAGAAGCGTGTCCGTGTCCGTGCTGGATGCGGTGGGAAACAGGAAAGGCAAGAAGGACTCGCTTTACACGTCGCACTCCATCTCCCGCTCCTCCATCGCTCGCGGCCGTCTGAGCGAGTTGACGTCGACATTGATGTCGTTGAGGAGCTGCGAGATGGTCGGTAGCCTGGCGTGACCCGGCGGCGTAGGACCGGAGCTGGCGTCGCTTTCGGACCTGTCCGACGACGGGCTGGCGTGGCGCTGGACCAGCGATGGCGTCTTCTCGCCCTCGTCCAGCTGAGCGCTCTTGTGCTCTGATGTCCGGGTCAGGATGGGGGGCAGAGTGATGCGGTCCTCTGCATCAGCTGCACGGACCTTTTCGGAGAAGTTGATGGCGATCAAGAGCTGTCGGATCAGGCGGACGTGTTGCTGTCGAAGTGTCTCCGGGACCGATGCCTCGGCGGAGCGCGAGGAAGGACGGCCGAGGCCCTGGATGCCCGAAATCTGCTCGGCGAGACTTGGATAAAGGGAGCTCGAGGCTTCCGAGGAGACGCTGTCCTGACGGATCGGAGGGAGGCGGCGCGGCGCAATAACACCTTCGCTAGTAGACTCGGACGACAGCATCGAGCTGATCGAGAGACCTCGTCGTGGAGACAACGACGACGACGACGAAGATGACGACGACGACGACGAGGAGCGGATGGAGGAAAGCCGGCGCACGGCCTCGCTGCTGGCGAGCTTCGGATACACGCCAAGGCTGGGCGAAGCACTGCCGTGACGCTCGGCGCCTTCGGTTGCACTCGACGCACCGCCCTCAGAAGAGGCGGTGGGGCTCATCGACCGGTAATGCTCGTCGAATGTCGCGGCGCCTTGCGAAGTCGGTGATGCGTCGAGCATTTCGTCATCGTCGTCATCCGCAGTCTCTCGCAGGTCCACCTTGATACTCGTCTCTGAGTGGCGATCGAGCTGATCTGAGGTGACAGCGGGCGCTGGCGCAGCGCGGGTGAGAGCCTCAACCTTACGGAAGCTGTGGCCGCCCATGTCCATCGGTGCCAGCTGCGGGACAATCGCGGGGCCGCACGAAACGCGCATACTGTCGAATGACGCGTGCTGCGGCGCATGGGCGTACATAGGACCAGCGTGCGTTGCGAGGCCGCCGGACCCTTGGTAGGGCGCCGCCGCTGCTCCACCTCCATACGTCGAGCCATGGTGGTGGGCCGACTGCTGGCGGTGAGGGAGCTGAGCGATGGGTCGCTGCATATGAGAGGTCGCCGGCTGCTGCGCGTAGCCAAGGGGGGCAGCGTCGTGGCTGCCGGACAGCAGACTCTCGTCGAAGCCGGGAATGTTGGTGAGGCCACACTGCGAGAGGGCGGTGATGTCGAACTCGTTCGAAGGCGCAACGGGGCCCACGTTGGCGTGAGGTGCATTCTGCGTCATGCCGACGCCACCAGACGAGTCGCGAGCAGCGTTGGCTCCGAGCTGGAGGAGGAACGCATTGAGCTGAGCGAGGTCGGCAGGTCGCATCGCCTCCGGCAGCGCAAACTTGGCGGGTTGTTGAGCGGCAACGGGAAGCACGGCTTCTGGCGTGTGCAGCGCCGAGCAGGGCTGAGAGTGCGACTGCGAATGCGACATCCCGGCCGACGAGGCCGGCGCCTCGAACGAGGAGAGCAGCGCCTGCAGCGAAGCGTCGTCGATGCCGCTGCTGCCAAAGGTCTGATCGAGGCGCTCGGCCATCTTGGCATCGTAGGTGGGCGCCAGCTTTCTCCGCCTTACGTCGCCGAAGAATTCACCGACCTGCTCGTGGTTACGCTTTGTCCCGGCGACGTTGTTGCTAGCGGCACCGTGCGCAAGAAACATGTACGAGTCTGTGTCGCTCGTCGCCTTGTTGCGCGCGTCGGGACCGGTGATAAAGTCGAGGTAAGGGACAGAGTCTCTCGAGGTGGCACCGTAGGTCTGTTGGGCTGCGGGGCTGCTGCCCTGAGGGGTGTCGAGCCTGGAAGAGAGCGGCGACAGCGATGCGCTCGACTGGGCGTATCCGGGAGTACGCTCGCGCAGCGGCTGCGACGGAAGGCTGGGGCAGGCCGATGTCGCGTAGGCAGACTCGCCAGAGTAGTGACGGTACATGGCCGGGTGAGGCGCCAAGCCGCCGTAGCCGTACGATGCAGGCGCTCCTCCTGCGGTGAGGTGGTAGGGGCCAAAGGCGGCCGGGTCTGATGCCATGGCGTCATAGGACTTGGCGGCGGCGTTCCGGGCGGCCCTGTGCTGTCGCTGCTGCTGGTGCTGCTCGGTATGGATGCGCTCATGCTTCTTGAGGTCCTGCGGCCTCTTGAACGTCTTGCTGCAGATCTCACACGAGTGAGGCTTCAAGGGCGTATGGACTGTTGCAGCGCGGGACCGTTGGCGTCCGAGACAAGACAGGGTCGCGCAAGGGGTATCGTCCAGATCAGCAAGATCCGGCGTCAACTCGACGAGACAGACCGCTGGGCCGGACGTGCGTGCGTGGGCACCCATGCCGGCAGCCCGCGACAGCCGTCGGCTACTTACCCCGAAGGTGAGACGTGATGTGGTCACGCTTGGCGCAGCTGACGTCGCAGCCTTCCCATCGACAGGTGAGGCAGAGGTTGTTTGTGCACTTTCGGCCTACATGGTCGTCGCAGAGGTGTTTGTAGACGACTTCAGGGTCGTAGTAGATGCGGCCGCAGTTGTCCCAGCGGCATGCGATGGGCCTGGGACGCTCGGACTCGCCGCCGTCAGAGTCACTGCCGTTGATCTTGGACGAGGGCGAGGGCGAGGGCGAGGCAGACGACATCGACGCTGCAAGCGAGTGGTGCGAGAGCGAGGGGCTGGCGCCGGTGTGGACGCTACTTGCGACGTAGCTCGAGTGCTCGCTAGCGGACGCCGGTGCGAGACGGCTGCTCATGTTGGCAGCGGTGTGTTGTGGCAGGCAACGACGACGACGACGACGACGACACGGTGCGGTGGTGTGTGTGGCAGGCCACCGGGGAGAGCTGTCGAGGTAGAGAGAGACGGTGGTGCCAAGGGAGGGAGCTGGCTGCGGTTCAAGAGGGGGAGCGCCACAAAAAGCGGGGGCACGGACGCTTGATTCCCGACGATGTATATATGTGGGCCAGGCGGCGCGCCCGAAATGCCAAGCCAAGCCAAGCCGCTAGCAGGCAGGAGGACAGCGGACAAAGAGCCTGGGTGAGAGGGAGATCTGGGGGGCTGGAGATGGCAAGAGATAAAGGCGGGCCAGCCGGGGCGCCAATAAGTTGGGGCATCGAGAAACGCCAAGATCGAGACTCTGGGCGCTGCGGGCCGCTTGCTGAGCTGGCAAGTGCCCGCCAGCCAATCAACGGAAGGGCCGCGCTGAAGCACAGAAAAAAACCCTTGACCCACACCTACGCCCTCGGCTCGCATCGATCTAACCAGCGCCCACCTGCACAGTCACACCCGGCCAAGAGGGCAGGCGCCTGATGGAGCAGTGTTGCTGCAATGTGGGCTTGATGGCCCCCCCGCCCCCCTCGGCCTGACGCAGCTCAGCGCAGCGGTGTGCTTGCCAAGACCTCAAACTTGCCGCAGCCGTGGCGGCAGAGGTCAGGCAGGGTCGAGACAGACTCCCCCGCCGGCAATGCCGACGACCCCTGTATGGACCTCGGTCATTGAGCTCGTCTCGCCATCCAGAGTCGGTGCACATGATGGATTGGGACACCTCAACCTCAGGGTTCCAGCATCTGTCACTTTGGGAATGGCATGGCATCCTGCTACCACATGCAGCAGCAGCACCCAGGCTGGACACCAGAGGAGATGCTTGACAAGCTCATGCACCACTTTGATGACCTCCCCATTGCCCTGTCAGCTCAATGCTCAGCTGTGCCCACATTGTGTTCAAGAGCATGACAGTTGAGCATGCTGCTCACAACAGCAAACAGACAATTGCCACTCAACAGCAGTGGATGGCCAAGCTTGCAAGGACAGGAACCAATGTCAAGAGCACCCTCTTCTTCAACAAAGTCAGTTTTAAACCTACACACAACTTGCAATGCTGGCTGGGCACCAGAGGGGATGTGAGCAAGGCAATGCAGCCACCAAAATGTCTCCCTCAAGGTTAGTTGGAAAGTGGGGTAGAGATCCAAGCTGGAAGGTGGGAGCAGCAGATCCAAGAGGCTGCCAGCAAAGCACATGGGGCATACCAGCCTTCTCTTCTTGTATATTAGCCAGTTCCTTGCTTGCTCTTTCCCTTCTCAATACCACCAACCATCATCAGCATTGACATAGTCACACCTCTCATTCTAACTGGTACACCCCCACATGCTTTGCTGGCAGCCTCTTGGATCTGCTGCTCCCACCTTCCAGCTTGGATCTCTACCCCACTTTCCAACTGATAGTCATGACCATAGGCATGGAAGATTGACATTGCCCAAACCATGCATTCAGCATGTTCTTGTTGAAACATTCCTCCAACTAAATGCACTGGAGCATGCACAACCACAGCAGGATGCCAATGGTTCCTGCAGACTCAACACTGATGTCTTGACCCCAATAGAGAGGGAGTCAAGGCCTGTTGGGAACATGGGAGTTGGTGTCAATATGCAGGGGGATGCATCAGACTTTAATGGATTGCTGTTGTGTTTGCCCAAACTGGCAAAGACCAATGAGTGGCTACAGAAGACATCCCTCCATAGCCACTCACATCTTCCCCCCTTAGATAGACATTGAGTATGGCCTGTAGCTGACTGTTGTGAATGACAAAGTCCCAACTCTCTGTATAGCAAGGCCATGCTATCCAAGTACCAGGATCCACCTTGGGTGGACAACAAGTTGTATATATAGTCAGTGACTTGTAGGTCTAGTCAATGTCTCTCTCATCTTATCAAATCATCATCTCTTCATCCCACTTCCAAGAGGTTTGGCTTCTTCTCTTCTTGCTTCCCTTTGCCTTGACATGAGTCGATATCTACTTTACCCTCTCAACAGCTGTCCAAGCTGTGCACCCAGCCCAACCTGCCACAGAGACATCCTTTATCCACAGAATAGCAACAAGGACAGTTGGACAACTCCAACCTGGTGTTTGTGAGTAGACAACTGCATCAGTTGTGTCGTTGGCTAGCCGCAGCTTCCCCATCACTCCTTCCAATAGTTCTGGCATGACAGAATGGTTTTGCATGCTTGTGTGGCACTGACAAGCGATGTTGTAAAGGATTCCGACCCGTATGACGGACAGAGGCAGTGCCGCCATGAGCTCCTTGACCCAAGCAAAAGCGAAGTGCTGCCTTTCGCCGGGTGTGTTGATGTTGCATGCAGGCAAGGAAACGTCGTGCTGACATGATATCAACATGAGCCCGGTGATGTCGAAGCGCGCCATCGAAGCCTTGGATACGCTCTCGTCTGCTGCCTTGAAGTTGGTGGTGCAAACGTCGCTTCTTGTGGAGCGTTGTTGGCCTTGCAAAGTATCTAACTCGTTCCCCATCGTTATGACCTGGCTTTGGGGTATGGACGTCTCCAGATCGAGGGATTTGACATCGTAGTTGCCTTTGCGCTTCCTCTTGTGTTGAAAGTTACCATCGAGGCAGACAATGACATCGAGGTGCTCTTGAATAGAGACTGGATCCGGTTCCCCAGCCGGGCCCAGGTGACCGAAGCATGCTGGACATTGCCTCTGTAGCCGCTCAAGCCTGCTAAATGTTGGTGCAGCTGGGCCGGCAAGAACGTCTTGTGGCACTTTGAGCCCGCTGCTCACTGTCAGGGCCCGGCTGACAAAAGCGTCTTGAGGTACCTCGAGTCCGCGGGCCGACGTTTCAGAGACGCCGGCATCTTGCCATCATTCTGCGCTATGAAGCCAAGGTGAACATGGTCGAGTTGCATCGCTAACGTGGCTGCCGAGATGCTGATGCCGGATGGGAGCCAGAGGTGGTGGTAATGGAAAAGGAGATCCATCCATCGCGATGAACGTTTGAGGCCGAAGCGGCGAGGTTGGGAACAGCCTGTAACGGAGGCCGGCTGATGTTGAATGCTGCGCGCACCTCCAGCCAAGCATCTTTGTGGCTTGCTGCACTTGAATCACCACGACCTCTTCTGCAGTGCCCACCTAAACGCCATGATGTGGTGGTGGGGGTCACTTTTGTGCGCGCTACGGCATGGTAAAGGGTTGATGTGTCGCGCTTGATTGCCCGCTATTGCCTCGTATCGAGCTTCGGCTCGAGTTGCGGCAAGTCTGCGACGTCGGCACAGTATGTCCAGCAGCGACCGCCGAAACAAATAATCATGGTGGTGGCCATGCGAAAGCAACGGTCGGCAAGAGCGGACACAACGAGCGCTCACGGAAACGTGTCGCACAGTCACAGTCACGGCCAAGCATTGTACGTACGTAGAGGGATGAGGGCAGAGAGAGAGTCTTGGAGTCTCTACAGTGGTGCTCGACTGGGATCTGCGGCGATGAGGGGTGTCGTCGCCATGTCGTCGCGCCGAATCGCCTGCTCCGGTTCGCAGCGGTGGCGGGAGCAACCTACATACAGTACAGTACGTCCACAAGGAGCAAGCGACGGAGAGAGGGACAAAGGGGGGCGGGGGCGACTACAAACTGACATGCTCTGAGGGACGGGCAAGCTGGACGAAGCCGTTCCCCACGTTTTATTGTGCTCCTCCCCTTCCTCGTCGTCGACCACCTCTTTCTTTGACGCTGTGATATCGTGCTCACAGGACGCTCCAAGCCGTCTCACCACCATCCCCCTTCGAAGCCCCCACCGGTCACGGTCACCAAAGCGCACCTCTTTCGACCCTGTGTCGCATCTCGGACGCACGTCGCTTTCCGTACTGCGGCAGACGGAAACCGGAGCGGCCACGCATAGTGACAGCGACATGGCGACGTCTGCACACCCGCCGGAAACCCATTCGAGACAATACACATCGTCCGTGTGTCGATCTCGCCGACCTCGGCCAACGAGTGCCTACGTGCGACCTCATACTGAAGCGCAGACTGGTCCGCTTCGTCTTTCCTCCAGATCCCTGCAACGGAGGCTTCACAGGCATCATCCCGGCCTCGAAACGTATTATTAATTCATTCGGTCCTCGACCTCTTCCGCGCTCAGCCATCAAACCTGCCCTCGGCCTCAACCTCCTGGCATCGACACAAGGACCTTCCCCCTCTCTCCAATTCCCCTCCGGCCGCACCTCCTTCGCCGACCCCTGCTCGTTCAACATGTTGTCCACCGATGGCGTGACGCAGCTCGTCTCGCACAAGCTCGTCGCGAGGATGACTCTACCGCCCGGCATGACGCCCAACAGCATCGATTACCGGCTGTGAGTACCTCGACCTCCATGAGCCACCGGAGCTCGAGTTTGGGCCCTGCGTCCATGTGTGCTAGTCATCATTACTGTCCTCCCTCCCCTGGCGGCTTGTTGCTCTGCGCAGATCGACTTCACCATCCTCGGAAAGCTGAGCCAGATCTTCCCGGACAAGTACTCGCTCGTACAGCCCAAGTGGATCATCCCCTTCTTCGTCACGCTCGACGTTGCCTCGCTGGCCGTGCAGGGAGGTGGCTCTGGCGTTGCAGCTGTGGCGCAGATCAACGGCGACGATCGCAACCCAGGTGGCAACATCGTCGTTGCCGGTCTGGTCATCCAGCGGGTCGGCTACCTTTTCTTCAACATCCTTCTGGCCAACTTCTGCTACCGCGTCAGCCGCGACCCGCCCAAGGACGACTTCATGTGGAACAAGCGGACGAAGACGTGTGGATCGGCGTCGTCTCGAAAAGCGAGTGGACCTTTTATGGTGAGTCGGACGCCGCGATTCTCTACTACCGCTCTGACTGCTGCGAGCAGACGTGCTGATTTCCGTGAAGTGCGTGCCCGTTCTTCCCGCCATGACTTCGACAGCCTTTGATGCCACGCTTGTCGCGCTCGCGATCATCGTCTTTGTCTTCTGCAATCCGGCAGCGTACATTCCGGCCAGCGTCGAGGACGCCCAACACAGGATCGAGGCAATTGAAAACGATGACGATGCCACGACGGCTGACCACCACCACCACCACAAGGACCCCGAGAAGCTCGCGCCCGTCTCGATGGCGCCTAGCACGGCGGCAAGCCCCAAGGCTCGTTCCGGCGCTTCCAGCCTCAGCGGTCACGACTCCTTCTGAGCGGCATGCCGGTATAGAAGGACAGGGCGAGAAGAGAGCTCCGATATGAATACCCTCACCGACTTGTTGTACATGGTTCCCTGCACACCTGAATATCTTGACGTCGTCGATGTCGCTTCACTCTTTCGTTGTATGAATCTCGCGGACCGAAATCGACGCTTACCTTTTGCATGTTGCGTGCTCTTGTGGGATTGAGGTTTGAGCGTGCGCAAATCACTCGACAGATGGATAGCTTACTCTTTCGATTGATATACTCCAACCGCATGTCCGCACTCGGCATCCCGCTCGTAGGACAGCGGATGGAAGCATGGGACCTGGCGCTCGGATGTCTTATACCAGCATAGCAATCCGCCGGCGATGCGCGTATTCGGGGCACGGCGGAGCCTACTCGCGAACCAACGTGCAATGTGCTCTTTGGCCACATGCATACCGTCGCGTTGAGATGGAAAGAGTACTCTCATGGTCACCGCCTCTCCCAGACCACCACTCCGGCCAGGCACGAGTACTGTATGCAGAGAGGACGCGAAGAGAGCTCTTGTCCCGCACATCGAGGAGCATAAAGGGAACCGGAAAGTAAAGGACAGAGGATGGCTTTCAAAGCTCGAGAGAGTGCCTTGTCTTGACAAGAGGGTGGGGAGGTCGGCCCTACTTCTTGGCGCCGGCAGGACCGTTGACGGCCCTCCATTGTGTCCTTGCGCCCATGAGACTGGAGACACAGCCAGCGAGGCCGAGCATGCCCTCGTCGAGGCCGAGCACGTCTGCGCCGGTGGCGGGGATGACCCAGTCGAGGGCATCCTGGATCATCTGATAGCGGACGGCGGCCTGTTCGGTCGAGATCTGCGCGAGCTCGAGCTTCCTGTCTGCCTCCTTTTCGGCGGTGGCACGAGGACGCTTCGCGGCGCCGAGGCGCTGGTTGAGAACGTAGGTCTTGTAGCTGCCCGAGATGAGGGAGAAGGTGAGGCCGGTGAGCCAGAAACGCGCGGCGTTCTTGGAGATGGACTGAGCGGTGGGCGGCGAGAACTGATAGACTTTCGACGAGTGAATCCACTGGAGGGTGTCGAGGATGAGGTAGAAGCCGTAGCCGAGCTGTCTGCCAATGGCGGCATACGAGACGACGGGGTCCTGGATGGTGGTGGCCTTGAGGGCGGCCTGGAAGTGCTCGAAAAACTTGCCGACACGCATCACTGTCGGATGGTTGCGCGGTGGATAGGATCGTCGGAAGAGAAAGGCGACACCGTGGGAAGCCGAGGTGGTGAGCGAAGGTCAATGCAGCGACGTTGGGCTCAACGGGAGAGAAAGAAGAAACCTACGCTTCCGGCTCAGGCCGAGCTGCGACTTGATTGTGGTGAGGCGGGCGACGGTCTCCTTTGCAGCACCCTTGCGATACTCGTACCAGGCGAGGAAGCGTGCGGCATACTGGACGGTACGGTAGGTCTTGTCTCGGCCGACGGTGGTGGACCAGAAGCGGAGCTGCGGGATGCGTCAGGGCGGGTGTACAAGGGAGGAGGGAGGAGGGAGGAAGAGCGTGGTTGGGCTGGTCAGTAGGCAAAGAGCAGGACGTTGGCATGGGCGCGAGGGGCGGAGCGTGCACGTACGAGCTGGTTGAGGTAAGGGTGAAGGATCATTTGCTGGAGGGCCGACATGGTGGTATGGCTTGTCTGTGTGGCAGAGGGGGATCTGGTGGTGGTGGTGGTGGTGGTGGTGGTGAGGGAAGTCGTGGATGAGCATGGAAGGTGCCGGTCGGGCGCGTCACGTGCAGCAACGCACCGACAGGCGAGCCAAGCCACTTTGTCACGTGAATGACCAAAGCATGACAAATTCCTGTCGCTCGCTCGTACCACGCGGCCGTCTCGCTCGGTACATGGAAGACGGGAGACGGAGACATGCGTGGGCGCGGGTGCCGGTGCCGGTGCCGGTGCCGGTGCCGATGCGGGCGTTGCGTTGCGTTCTTCGCAATTTGCAGTTTGACCCTCTCTCAGTTTCTCTTTGCCACCACCATCTCCTCCTCCCCCTCCCCCCTCCCCCCTCCTCGTCCTCGTCGTTCTCCTCCCGCAGCACCGCTCTGGCCTGGCCTGTTGCTACAGACATCCGCCACTACCGCCAAACGATCCTCCTACCCACAATGCCAAAGGCATCAAAGAGCAAGGCCAGACACCCAGACTTTCAGGTCCGCACCTTCTTCACCAGCCTTGGCCCTCGCAGAGAAAAGCTTACCGTCTGACCGCCCTCGTCTGCCCTCTCTGCCCTTGCTTCTCGACCCATAGAAAAGAAAGCTCAAGCTCGGAAAGGGCAAACAGCAGGCCAACAATGCCACGGACACGTCCTTCCGATCAAGGACCATCGCTCTCCCGCAGCAGAGCATCAATAGGGACAACTCGGCAAGGCTAGTCACCAGCCGCAACCTCGGCGTTACCCAACTTTCGCAGCAGCTCCGCCACTTTGGCGCAGGCGTACGTAGGGAGGCCGTCGTCGGCATCTGGGAGATCCTCACGCTCCACCCAGGCCTCATACACTCGGCTGTGGGCCAGCTCATCCCAGACCTCTGCAGGGTTCTCTCTGACGACGACCAGGCCGTCAGGAGGAATCTCTACGCACTCCTCGCCTGGTATCTCCCCCAGATCCCTTCTATCCTCCTCGCTCCCTACCTCAACGCACTCCTTCTCTTCACGTCGTCGGCCCTTAGCCACATCTATCCAGAGGTGCGCCTCGACGCCCTAAGCATCCTCGACGTCCTCATCCAGATTGCCCCAGCTTCCACTACCACGGGCTGGCAGGATGCCATTTTTGCTTTTACCAGACAGCCCTCGTCCAACGGCACCGCCGCTGCCTCCACAGACGGCGACCAGACGTCCCACGGCGAGCGCTTCGTGAACTGCTACCTCAACCTGCTCGGCATCACGCGTCGCTCCGGCGCTGGCGCATCCTCGCTCGACAAGTCCAATGGGCAGCAGCGCACCGCCTCGACAACCGTTACCGACCTGGCGCCCGCTGCAAAGCTCCTCGTCTTCAAGAGCCTCAGGAGCTTCCTGGTAGCGGCGGCCGCCCGCTCAAGCTCGTCCGCTCCCCGCGCTGCGTCAGCCGCATCGTCACAAGCGACCGCGCGCGAACAAGGCCAGGATGCTGCTGCTGCTGCTGCTGCTGCTGCTGCAACGGCATCCTCTTGTCGTCAAGCGGCGACCCAGATCAACGACTGTCCTACCTGGTTCTTCCGCTCCAGCTTCCGCGACGATGCCGACTTCGAAGCATTCCAAGGCCTGATGCGGCCAGACCTTCGCAAGCGTGGCAACCGTGACTTTGCCGTGCTCGGGCACGGCGACGCTCACGGAGACGGCTCCGCGAGCACCGCTTCTGCAGCTCCTTCTGATGCATTAGAGAGCGGAAGCGGCAGCAGCAGCAAGCGACAGAAGCGAAAGCACGCCGCCGCCGCTGCTGCTGCTGCTGGACCGAGCACGCCTTCCGACTTTCTCTCTGCCGACTTTGGCGCAGACAGCCTCATCGATGTCGCCACCACGGTCGGTAGGGGCTGGGCGACAGGTGACCTCTTTTCGTCGCTGGTGCGCGCCGCTGCATCGGATGCGTCGCTGCGCCCGCACGCTGGAGGCTCGTCTCGGCCTGGACCGGGAGGCGGCTCGACGGACGCCGACATCTCGCCCTCGCTGCACCTCTTTTCGCTGCTGCAGCCAGTGATGGTGGCCACGTTCCTGGACACTGCGCCCACGGCCTTCCGACCTGACATGGACCTGCACGCGCAGCCTGTTGGTAGAAGCGGCGGCCCGGCGCAGAATGCCGGCTTGTCGACGCAGGCCGAGATTGTATCGCACCTCGTCGCCCTGTGTATCACGCTCTGGCGAGCGTCAATTTCGTCATCGTCATCGTCATCGTCATCGTCGTCGGCGTCGGCGGATGGCGCATCGCCGATCGTCGCCTCTCGTGTGCAAAAGGGCGAGCTAGCAAGCTTTCTCGGACACGCCGCCACCTACTTTCCTTTCAGCCAGCAAGCAGGATCGTCGATGGCCTCGCAGACGACGACGCTGTCGCAAAAGGCTCGCATGACGCTGATCGAGATGGACCTGGGATTCTCGGAGCTGACGGCCCTGCTTGCCCTCAGCCTGGGCCGCGATGCGCTTGCCGCCGAGGGATCGAAGCCGCACGGCGCCGCCAACAATCGCAAGCTCAAGATCAACCTAGCGGCGCAACTGGGCCTGGTCTCTAGCTACATTTCGGAGCTCCTCGCCACTTCGGCGGCCGCTACGGCGGGAGCCGGCGCCGGCGCCGGCGCCAGCGATGGCAGCGGGACGGTCAGTCTGTCTGGCGGCGGCGCTTCACTGGACACGACGACGTACGAGTCGCTGCTGCCAACAGTGTGGCTGCTGCTCAATACGGCGACGGCGTGCGAGGAGCAGGGGACGACGCTGCTCGACGCGGTGCTGGAGCACTACACGCGGAGCGGGAGCTCGAGCAAGGTCAAGGCGCTCGCGTTTGAGTTCGTGGCGCGGCTGTGTACGCTGCAGACGTTTGCCTCGTACGACGCAGCGGGCGGTCGCAAGACGCCAGGCGGCGGCGGCGGCGGCTTCTGGGTGCAGGAGGGCAGTGGTGCACGGATGGCACTGGGGCGGTGGATCGAGAGCCTTCCGCGGTACCTGTGGGAGGCCACCTCTTGGCCCTCTGCCTACGTGGGCGGGAGCGGGGAGGGTGCGACGACGCCGCACAAGGTGCTCGAGTTGCTGCGGTACCTGGTGGTGGTGTCGTCACGCACGAACGGGGGCTGCGGGATAAAGCTTTCAACCAAGGAGGTGAGGGCGGTGCGGGAGAAGCTGGCGCCGTACTTTTGCATCCAGCACCCGACCAAGAAGAGCAAGGTGGCGGGACCGTTTGGCAAGCTGCACAGCGTCGAGGAGAGGAAGGAGGCGCTGGCGCTGGTCGAGTGGCTTGGATGTAGGCATGTCGAGGCGGCGGCGAGGCCTACGACTGCGGGCGACGATGGCGTGGCGCGACGGCTGTCTGACGCGGTGCAGTGGGCGACGGCTGCTGCTGGAGTGTAACATGTTGAGGGACACACTGTACCTATGTACGACTACCATGACTCCTTGTCAAGGCTGCGGATATGGACCAGAGGCGAAGATGTAGCAGCACGGCGTGTCCAAGGATCATGGAGATGCGCGGCCAAAGTAAGGCAGGTAGCGTATGGCAGTACAAACGTGGTGCGTGCGTGTGGTGACGCGTGACGATGGCTGATCGGGCGAAACGAAACCGCCTGAGCCGACAAAACCGCGTCCTGCATCCGTACGGCTGAGATGATCGATGTCTATTCGAAAGGACCGAGGCACGTGAGCAAGTCTAATCAACAGGGCCCACAGGGCTGCGGCCATGACTCGCCCAGCCACACTCCACCTCCCCTCAATTTAAAGTCAGTACACTGGCGCCGAAGAGTTCCCCGAATTGTAGTGGCGTCTGTTGGAAGGAGTAATGGGGAAGCTGCGGCTAGCCAACGACACAACCGATGCAGTCGTCTACTCACAAACACCAGGTTGAAGTTGTCCAACTGTCCTTGTTGCTATTCCGTGGATAAAGGACGTCTCTGTGGCAGGTTGGGCTGGGTGCGCAGCGCGGACAGCTGTTCTATCGGACGACAGGGTGACGCTTCCCCACTGGCGGGGCAGACGCACGCACGTAAAGGCAGGCGAGTATAGTGAGGCATCTTCGGCTCAAAGGCGGCCACGGCTCGCTCCACACGGGCTCGGCCGTCGTGCCCGGCGTGTCGACCTGGATCTTGCCGGCCATCTGCCTTGCGGTCGAAGATGCTTGCCCCTCTGTTGGGGGAGAGGAGCGGGCTCCCGGACTTCTGGCCAAACCTGGGCCGGCTGTACCGATGAGCCTTCGGATGAGCCGCGCGAGGGGCTGGGATCGAAGTGTATTTCGTAGGCAAGGGCAAACGCCAAGACAGGAAAGGGAGACTAGGCTATAGGCGCGCGCGAGGGGCGCCGCGATGGCTGCGCTCTTACGGGTACATCCGCCTTGTCCCGCAATCGCATGCATGGTCCAGGTCGCCGCTGGCCGTCGGCCCTTGCCCGCTCTGACCTCTCGCTTCCTTCGTCCTCTCCTCATCTTCGGCTCACCTCCGTCGTCGTATATATAAAGCCTCTCGCGCACCGTGCTCCCTGCGCCGCCGCTTTCTCGGCCCAGCCTACGTCTTTGAGACGACCAAGGCTCTCCACCTGTCCGCATCCGCATCCGCATCCGCATCCTGTCCGTCTGCCCGCCATCCGCACAACGCTACCTAATTTACCTCGCACCGCCACCATGGCCCCTAGTGTCAGCCAGCCCGACAACGTCCAGGCCCTCGAGCAGAGCACAAAGGGAAAGGATGTCGGCAAGGGAGAGGGCATCGGCGCGGGCAAGGCGTTCGAGGGTCAGTCCAAGCTACCCAAGCTCCCTATCCCCAAGCTAGAGGACACCTGCCAGCGCTACCTCAGTAGCCTAGAGGCACTCCAGACGCCAGAGCAGCATGCAAAGACGTCAAAGATCGTACAGGAGTTCCTTGAGAAAGACGGACCAAGGATGCAGCAGGCCCTCGAGAACTACGCCAGCACAAGAGCCAGCTACATTGAGGAGTTCTGGGACGAGAGCTACCTCATGGCCAGCGACAGCGTCGTACTCAACCTCAACCCCTTTTTCATCCTAGAGTGAGTTGGTCGCACACGCTCACACTATCCATAGACCTTGTCAGGGACCGCCCGAATGAATGACTGACCCCTGCTTCCCCACCGTACGGCTCCGATCCGTAGAGACGACCCCACCCCGACACGCGGCAACCAGTTAATGCGGACCGCCAACCTCATCCTTGCAAGCCTCGCCTTCGTCCACGACCTCCGCACCGGCGTCCTCGAGCCGGACAACGTCCGCGGCACGCCGCTCGACATGTATCAGTACACCAAGCTCTTCTCCACCTCGCGGATCCCCACCGAGCATGGTTGCAGGATGGAGACGGCGCCAGAGAGCAGGCACATCGTTGTCATGCGCCGCGGCCAGATCTACTGGTTCGAGGCGTTCGACGAGGAGCACCGCCCGCTGCTGACGGAACGCGCGATGCTCGGCAACCTCCAGGCCATTGTGCGCGACGCCGACCAGATCGCGCCCGATCAGGTCGCCGACGGCTCGATGGGCATCCTCACCACCGAGAAGCGGCCGATCTGGAGCATGTACCGCGACCACCTCCAGGACAACGCCAACAACAGAAAGTGTCTTGAGGTCGTCGACGGCGCCCTCTTTGTCGTCTGCATGGACGACAGCGAGCCCACCGATGCTGCCGAGCTGAGCAACAACATGCTCTGCGGAACCTACCGGCTTGATGGCGGCAAGCAGGCCGGCACCTGCACCAACCGCTGGTACGACAAGCTTCAGATAATTGTCTGCGCCAACGGCGCGGCCGGGATCAACTTTGAGCATACCGGCGTCGATGGCCACACGGTGCTGCGCTACGTCGCGGACATCTATACCGAGCTCATCATGCGCTTTGCCAAGTCGATCAACAGCGCGACAAAGAGCCTGTTCAAGGCCAAGACCAGCCCGTACGCAAAGGGGGCCGGTAAGGAGCCCGCCTCCGTCGCAGCAGCAGCAGCAGCAGCAGCGTCGCCGGACGAGGACGAGGGCGAGAGAATGCACGAGGTCGAGCAAGCGACGGCTCCTCGCAAGCTTGAGTGGACGCTGACGCCAAAGCTGGCGGCGGGCATCCGCCATGGCGAGATGCGACTCTCGGACCTCATCTGCCAGAATGAGTGCCAGGTGCTCGAGTTTGACCGATACGGCAAGAACTTTATCACGCGGCACAAGTTCTCGCCCGACGCCTTCGTGCAGATGGCTTTCCAGGCGGCCTACTACACGCTGTACGGCCGTTGCGAGACGACGTACGAGCCGGCCATGACCAAGGCCTTCTTGCACGGGCGCACCGAGGCGATCCGGACGGTCCAGCCGCACTCGTTGGCGTTTGTGGAGTCGTACATCTCGCACGACACCATCGAGGCCAAGTTGGGTGCGCTCAAGAAGGCGTGCGACGGCCATTCGAAGCTCTCCAGGGCGTGCGCGACAGGACACGGACACGATCGGTGAGTGGTCGGTCGGCGCGCACCTGCCTCTATCATGCTGCCCAGGTTTGCAATCGCACTGTACGAAAGCTGACTGGGCAATCTCCCTTGCACCCTCCCTCTCCTTTACGCCTCTAGCCACCTATACGCGCTGCTCGCCGTCTTCAAGAAGCATCAGGCGGAAAGTGGAAGCAACGAGCCGGTCCCCGAGCTGTTCCGCGACTCGGGCTACGGTACGCTGAACCACACGGTGCTCTCTACGTCCAATTGCGGCAACCCTGCGCTGCGCATCTTCGGCTTTGGGCCTGTCGCGCCGGACGGCTTCGGCATCGGCTACATCATCAAGGACGACGGGATCACGGTGTGCGCGTCGTCAAAACATCTACAGACGAAGCGGTACCTTGAGGCGCTCGAGCGCTACCTGATGCGGACACAGGAGATGATCATCGAAAACTATAAGGCGGCCAACGTGCGTGCCAAGGATACCTACATCGACCACGCGGGCATCGAGTGCTCGGTGCGCACTGGACTGCCAATAGGATCGAAGCACAAGACGGGGAGCAACGGCTACTCGGACGACTGGGTGAGCTACAGCAAGCACGGGGTGGGCGAGAGCGGGTACAGCTTCTTTGGCGATGGAACGACGCAGAACAAGGCCGAGGCGGAGAACAAGGGACACAAGAGGAGAAGCAGCAGGCTGTCTGGTGTGGGCAGGACGCTGATATACAACGACTATCAGTAGGTGGTGAGAAGAGAGGAGGAGGAGGAGAGTCGACTCGGCTTTCGCCTCGGATGCGGGCTCGTTGTCAGGCATGGCGACGTATGGCCGTGTGGTGGTGGCTGCGCCTGAGGTGGGATATGCTGTTGATCATGGACGCCGGGTGAGGGTGAGGGTGAGGGGACAAAGTGGAGGTTAGGCGGTGTATTGGCTTGCCGGCCGGTTGAACGCGTGGCAGCCTGGGCAAATTTTCGTGGGACGGCGCGAAAAAGAAAAAAGAAGGGATAGAATAAAATGAAAAGGGGGAGGCTGCTGCTGCTGCATTGGCTGCGGCTGCTGCGGCTTTGGAGAAATTTTGGATTGAGCGAGGCGGCTCGAAGAAAGGACGGCCGTCTTGTCGACCTGCTTGACACCATCTTCTACATACCCCGTCCCTCCCTACCTTTCCATCTCACATCTCACTGCACAAGACAGGAGCAGCCAGGATCACCTCACCTCGACCTTCCTTCGATGCCCGTCCTTTGTTGTTAGGCGCTTTTCACCTCGTTGCCTTTCCTCAACCGCTTGGCCTACTCGAACCGGCGCAAGAATCCTCTCGTCTTCAAGCGAGCACCGTCCCTGCGCTCAAATTCAAGGCGACCCGGCCCCATACCCGTACACATCCTCCTTCCGTCGATATTGGGCACCCGACACTCCTTCACGCCACCTTTCGCCATCGCACACACACCACGAACCACCTTCGAGCTTCCCTCTTCCCTCATCCGTCATGGGCTCCAAGGACTCGTCCAGCCCCTCCAAAAGGGCAGCAGCCGCCGCCGCCGCCACCACTGCCGACGTCGAGATGGCATCAGAGGCCGCGCCGACCACACAAAAGCCGCGCAAGAAGAAGGCCACCTCATCCGGCTGGTCATCCAACACCATGCCGTGGGACACGCTGGTCGAGGGCAAGATGTCCGACCTCCCCATCGTCTTCGCCCGCGACGTAGACTACTTCTTCCTCGTATCAAAGACGGCCATCAAGATCTACTCACGCACCACGGGACAGGTCGTATCCACCCTCTCGTCCCACAAGCTCGCCCACACCGCCACCATCACCGGCATGCTCCTCAACCCCGCCAACCCGCTCCAACTCGTCACTTCCTCGCTCGACGGTCACATCAAGGTCTGGGACTTCCTCGACGGCGTCCTACTCAAGAGCTTCGACGTAAGCTTCCCCATCACCTCGCTCGCAGCGCACGAGCACTTTAAGGGCATGGTCTTTGTCGCCGTAAAGAAGCCCCGCCACGAATCCGACGGCGACGAGGGCGGCGGTGGCGATTCCGTCAAGAAGGCAAGGAAGAGCAGCAAGGCCAAGGTCAAGAAGGACGCCGACGCCCTCGACGCCCTGGCCGACGGCGACGACGGCTCGGCCAAGTACAACAGCATCATCTACACCGTCTCGCTCGCTAACCCGGCGCTAGCCGGCGGTGCCGGGGCCGCTGGTGCACAGGTCCGCTTTTCGTCCGGCGCCTCGATCAAGCCGGAGCTGGTGCGGATCGGCAAGACGCGCGAGGCCGCCTCGCTCGGCATCTCGCCAAACGGACAGTGGCTTGTCGTCATCGGCAACCGCAAGGTCCAGGTGGCCAGGACATCGAACCTGCGCGCTGGCTTCACCAAGTTCGTCACCGCCGCCCAGGGCGCCACCGGGTCTGAGACGGGCGACCGTCTCACCTGCATGGCCTTCCACCCGACCGAGGAAGCTCGCATCGTCACGGGCGATGATCGAGGGAGGATCCGCGTCTGGTACTGCCTCGACGACAAGTACATGGCCGACGCCGGCTCGCAGGGCGGCGGCGCCGGTCTCGCCATGGAGCGCCACGCCCCCTCGACCATCCTTCACTGGCACGCCCACGCCGTCGCCTCGCTCGCCTTTACGCCCAATGGCGCCTACCTTCTCTCCGGAGGCGAGGAGGGCGTGTTGGTCGTCTGGCAGCTGGCCAGCTCTGGCGGCAACGGCGCATCCAAGGAGTTTGTCCCCCGCCTCGGCGCCCCCATCAGCACCATCGCCGTCGCCAATGGCCTCGACGGGCGCGAGCAGGAGTTTGCGCTGGGACTGGCCGATGGCACTGTTGCCTTTGTCGGCTCGATGAACCTCAAGCCGACGCGGACCTTTTCGCGGATCAAGATCGACTCGTCGCGGCACCTCATCTCCTCGTCGTCCAACCGCGGCGGCTTCAATACGGCAGCGCGCCAGGCTGCGGCCGCAGCCAAGGCGCACGGCCTACCCCTGGCCGTCCACCCTTCGACGGGCAACCTGGTACTGCCGTCGGGCCACCCTTCGTCGATCCAGTTCTACGACGCCGAGAAGGATGTCAACGCGATGGAGCTTGAGATCGCCCCGTCCAACCGCGTCTCGCGCGCCGACGACGATCCGATCGAGCCGACGCGCGTCGAGCGGGTTGTCTTTTCGACGACTGTCAGCGAAAAGACGGGCGAGAGCGGCGAGTGGATGGTGACGTACGACTCGCGCAACCTCGTCGACGACGCCGCCGCGGGGGAGGAGGAGGAGGACGAGGATGGCGACTCGGACGGCTCGTTGCCGCCGCTGCGCTCGCGCGTGATCAGCGAGTCGAGCCTCAAGTTTTGGCGATGGGACATGGTCAACCGGCGGTACGTGCTCAACACGCGCATCGACCGGCCGCATGCTGGCAAGCGTCTGACGTCGATCACGTTTTCGCCATCGTCGGAGGGCTACCTGCTCGTGACGACGGGACGGGATAGCAAGATCCGCAGCTGGACGCTCACCTCTCGTCCGCTCAAGTCTGGCCGGACCGAGTCGTTCTGGACGTGCCGCTCGTGCTTCCAGTACCGCGACACGCTGCCGCTCTGCTCATCGTTCTCGCCCGACGGCTCGCTCCTGGCCGTGGGGCAGGGTAGCTTCGTCACCTTCTGGGCTCCCGAGGCCAACCTGCACCAGATGACGCTCAGCGTTCCCGAGCTGCGCCAACGTATCAAGGAGGTCAAGTTCGTCGAACCCAACGGCCGGTGGGTCGTCGTCGCGAGCGCGCGGACTGTGATGGTGTGGGACCTCGTGCTCGGACGGATGTGCTGGCGACGCGATGCGATTGGCTTCGGACCGTTGCAGAGTCAGGTGGAGAGATGGTGCGACCAGGACAAAGCGTCGAAGGCTGGCTCGGCGCGTAGCAAGATCCTTGCCATCGTCGACAACGACAAGGATGCATCGACCTTCTGCATCGTCGTCAACAGGGCGAGGGAGAGTCGAACGATTGTCGAAGTCTACTCGACTCCGAGCTCGGGCGGTGCGGGTGTGTCGGATAGGCCGGTGGAGAGATACGCCGTGGATGGTGTCAAGCTCCGACAGGTCATCTCCCCCTCTGCGCCGTCGCATGCGCTGGCGGGCGTGCACGTCGGTAAAGCCTCATCGCCAGCTCTCATCGGCCTTACGCAGTCTTACGATCTGGTCCGACTCGGTGCTCTCCCCGCCTCGATGGGTGGTACGGGTGGCAAAGCGGGTTCCTCATCTATCCGAGGTATCGGAGGAGCAAAGAAGACGTTATTCGACGATCTATTCGGTCCTACACTCCTCACGTCCGATACGCTCGACGTCGAAGTGGACGATGAAGACCTCACAACCACGACGACGACAATGACGGAGAAGAAGGGCATAGAAGCTCTATTCGATGCGCCTTCACACCTTCTTCCACCCGTCACTACGTTATTGGATTCGTTCGTGGAGAGAATCCTTCCACCACGCCGCGTATCGTCCAACACGACCGTCTCGGCACCGACTAAACAACATCGACCCACTGAGGAAAGCGAGAAACCGAACAACGACGAGAAGGACAAGGAGAAGGGAGAAGAGAAGGATATACAGAAGGACGTACAACAGATGATGTTGGTCGATTTCGACTATTTGGTAGAGACGTTTAGAGAGATGGCATGTGGTACGTCATCTCTCGCTTCGTTCTCTGTCTCTTTTCCTTTCTCCCGATTTCTCCATCTTCTAACATCCCCAAACAATCCTTTCTGCTTCCATCCACACACACACACACACATCCTCTCTACAGAAACTAACAACACATCAACACTTCCATCGAAGAAAGACCTCCAATCTTCAACATCCACCTCGACGCCCTCGCGCGGTAAACTAAACGGCACCACAACCACCACCTCCACTTCAACACCGATAAAGAAGGTGCAGGCACGTACGTCGCCTGCATCGTCGATCAAGAAACGCAAAGCTACTTGAACACGTCCCCTCTTCACTGTAGCAAAAACTGCGTATCGTTCCAACCGATGGACAATCTACCTTATCGAGTGTGTATCACCTCGTGTGTAAGGTTGTTGTGTAGCGCGAGAATGGTGCGTGTAGATGAGTTTCACGTTTTTCATGTTCCGAGTGCAAGATGTCGGTCGGAAGGCGTCATCACTCGCTCATCTACGTTGCTCGACATGCTGTGTGGCCATTTCTGTTGGTCGCATCGACCTGGTTCCCGTACATTTTTTGCGTTGGTCCGATCGCCTCTACGACCGTCCCTTTGCGGCCATCTACGCTCCCTCCTTCTCAGCGAGGGCGAGGTGGTGTCGGAAGAGCTTCTCGGCCCTCTGCCAGACGGCGCCCTTGCCCTCCTCGTAGTCGGCGTCCTTGGTGGTGTCCTTGCCGAGGACCTCGCGCAGCTGCAGGAGCGAAGGTAGGAGGTCCTGCGAGAAGCCCTCTGACGATTCGCGCGGGAGCAGCGTGGGAAGGTGGTCGATCGAGATGACGGTGAGCGCGGCGTCGCCCTTGCCCGTCTCGACGTCGATGGTGGGCTTTTCAAACGTCGTGTTGATGCCGTAGATGGGCAGCGGGTTGTTGGGGTTGGTCGTGTCGCAACTCACGTCGACGACGACGCCCAGCCTCCGCTCCTTGCCGGCCTTTTCGATGGTGGGCTGGTCGAGGAACGGAGGGATCTTCTGGTTGAGGTAGATGCAGTTGACAAAAATGTCGACGTCGAGCAGTTCCTGATACGGTCCCGACCTGGACGACGTCTCCTGGATGTCCCACCGGACGATGTCATCCGGCTCGACGCCGGCCCTTTCGAAAAAGTCAATGGCGCCGCGTCCGCACCGTCCCAGGGCACCGACGACGAGCGCCTTGACCTTGCCGTCTGGACGTGACTGCTTGATGTGCCCAATCTGCTTCTTGGCATGGGCGATGAGCTCCTGCTCGTTGGGGTAGGCCTTTTGCGCTCCGAGGCGCCTGTCGTCCCCCTGAACCTGTTCCGCGAGCGCAAGCAGTCCAAGCGCGGCGCCGGCGAACCCTGCGTACCATCCGAAGGCGGCGACACGCCTTCCGTCCCCGTCCTCGAGGAACTCGAGATCGAAGAGCTTTCCACCGCCACGCCTAAAGCGAGCGAGGACGTCGACCCATCCGGCCTGCCTCTTGTAGCAATGCGCGAAGTGGATATGGGTGTGCAGGAGATCGGGACCGGGCTCCTCGAGCTCCTTGAGGCCGATAATGGGGATCTCGGCGGGGAGCGAGTGGAAGGTGTTGTGGGGAGCAATCCTGCAGCCGACGGCGGTGTACTCGTCATCGTCAAAGATACGCTGCGGATCAGACTCGACGGTGATGTCGAAGCCGGCATCGATGAGGGCCTTTGCGGTGTTGGGGGCGAGGGCGGCGCGGTGCTCGGCCGGCTTCATCTCGCAGCGGAGGTAGAGGGGCTGTCGCGAAGACGAAGACGGGGCGGAGGAGGACATGGTGGACGGCGATGAGCGTGGTGGCAGGGGGCGTATGAGGTGGTGGAAGGGAGAGAGGCGCGGCGCGGGGGGACCCAAGGCTATTTATTCCTTTCTGGCGAGCGCCTGTGTCGGCGGGCGGCCGATGGAGCGCTGCTGGCTTTTGACCTGGCCTGTGCTCGGACAATCGCCGCACCCGGCTGTCAGGCCGGACGCTTCGCCGCCCCACAGCGGATCCGAAAATCACCCATCGATAGCGCAGCGCGCGAGCGGTGATCGCCCCACGGCGGCTGCTGGAATTGTTGGGGAGCGCGCGTCTTTCGCACTCAGTGCACCATCGTCCCAACAACCATCTCCTCCACCACCAACTTGGCCCATACCGTCGCTCTGTGTGGCATCGTCCCCTTGCCTTTATGTGAGTTGCAGATGGCCTCGCCGTACCAGATGGGACGGCGAACGGCGCCTCTTGGACGGCCTCTGCCGTGTGGCGGCCAATGCGATTGACTGCGATCCGTATGCTACAGAGACCATTCTCTTCGCTGTACTC
Source organism: Thecaphora thlaspeos (assembly GCA_900291925.1). Taxonomy (NCBI): domain Eukaryota; kingdom Fungi; phylum Basidiomycota; class Ustilaginomycetes; order Urocystidales; family Glomosporiaceae; genus Thecaphora; species Thecaphora thlaspeos. The sequence continues at coordinate 687,959 of UWYS01000013.1, read as the reverse complement.
CTGTATCTTCTGCGACGCTTTTGTTGACCACACGTTTGTCTCCTCGCCCCTGTACACCCTGCTCTTTGCTCTGCCTCGTCCTTGCATCGACCTGTATCTCGGCTTTCTCCCGGTGTAACAGTGTAAGCCTCTTGGACCTTGCAATCGCATCCATCCCTACGCGCACGCCTGCGCTCGTCTGACCGACCTGTCGGTCACGCAAGCTCGCACCGCCTGCTGTTATGTCGGACGCCGACCAGGACTTCGACTTGTACGGCGTGAGTAGGCGCTGTGCCTTCCATGCTTGTGCTCCTTGGCCAACTGACGACTGACCTGGCCTCCTTACCCTTTTGCTTTCGCACCGGCCAGGATGGTCTCTGCGAGGACTCGAGCGCCATCAAGGCCGGGTCGCCTCTCGGCGCCCCCTCTACCTCGGACGCACCTGCCGCAGCAGCGACCAGTGCCTCCACGGCAAATGGCACCAGCAACGACGTAGGCTCAGGTGCCACTTTGGCATCCTTCAAGCGCGAGCGCGAGGACGAGGACCAAGACATGCAACCACACCACCAGCCTCGGTCTTCGTCGTCCAGCCACATGGACCAGTCCGCCTCCGTCCCGTCCTTCCGGAACGCGGCGCCTCCCGCCCCTCTGCGCGGCACGCTAGCAGGCATCCCCAAAGTCTCTGACCCGTCGATCCAAAACGCCCTCTACATCGGCGACCTGCACTGGTGGACGAGCGACGAGGATCTACGTCTGGCTTTCAACGACCTCGGCGTTGCACTCACGCTGGACGACGTCACCTTTTCCGAACACAAGGTCAACGGTCGGTCCAAGGGCGTTGCCTTTGTCGAGACCGAGAGCGAGGCCGAGGCGAGGAAGTTGAAGGAGTGGCTCGAAAGCAACAATTTCCAGGGCAAGAGCGTCAACGTCACGCTCACCACGAGCGCTAATGGGAATCCGTTCAGGACGCTGCCGAAAGGTGAGGAAGGGCGAACGGCGGGTGAATAGCATGATTTCTCGATGCTGAGAAGCTGACTCCGGATCCGCGCGACCCTCTCGCATCGTCACAGAACCGCCGCCGCGCGGCGAACGCAACGCCATGTCCAACCGCGGCGGACCGGGCGGCGGACGCGGCGGCAGCAGCAGAGGTGGTTCCAGCGCCGGCCCGAACGCTCCGCTCGCAGGTGCGCCGATGCGCATGTTTTCCGGCAACGGCGGTGCGGGCGGTATGATGGGCAATCCCATGATGATGAACAATCCCATGATGAACCCAATGATGATGGGCATGATGGGTGGCGGTGGTGGCGGAGGCGGAGTGGGAGGAACAAGGGGAGGAGGAGGTGGAAGGGGTGGAGGAGGGTTCGGAGGTCCACAGAGGGGTAGAGGTGGACCGAGCGGGTACGGTGGAAGGGGGAGAGGTGGAATGGGCGGTATGGGCGGAATGGGCGGAATGGGTATGATGCCAGGTATGAACATGATGCCCGGTATGGGAATGGTACCCTCTGGACCTGCAGGCGGTGGAGGACACTTCGTGAGTCTTTCTTTCACCAAACATCAACGTGAAATAGCGGAGTTTCCTAACGATACACGGACTTACATCTCAAGCCTTGGTTCTCACCCCCCTTTTTCTACTTTGATAGAACCCAAACTTCTTCGGAGGTATGGGTGCAGTACAGCAACAAGGCCAACAACAGAACCTTATGAATAACGGTAGCATCTCACCGCAGAACGACGATGATAGGGATAGGAAACGTCATCGTATGGAGAACTAATTCCATCTCCCTCTCTCGGCGCCCTTCCAAGTCATCCTGTCTATCTCGTCTTTCGTTTCGTTATCTTCTGTACACACATGCACACACCAAATACAACCCGTCTGTCGGTTTTGAGTGAAATATCTGTGTTTCGTACGTGGACGTCTCTCTTGGAAGATCTCTTTTGGATGTGAGAAGAACGAACGACAAGAGGCAGGACGGGGAAGCGGGAGAAGGTTGATGTCGGCACGACCTCTAAGGTTCCAGACGCTTAGGGTCGCGCGGGAACATGGAAGCTCGTCGGATATTACCCTGTCGTATCGCAGATAAGGCAAACGTCGAACAAGCGTGTGGTCAGCGACGCTTTCTCTCGCACCATCGTGTCGACAGCTGCCACCACTACCGCAACTCACCAGACCGAGGTAGAACATGACGACCCTCTCGAGACCGATACCTCCACCGGCATGTGGCGGTGCGCCGAGCCTGAAGGCCTCTACGTAGTGCTTCATGCTCTCAACGGGGACGCCGGCCTTTTCCATCCTCTTTTCCAGGTAGCTCGCATCGTGGATTCGCTGTGCGCCCGAGAGGATCTCCTGTCCGCGCATGAAGAAGTCGTACGAGTTCGAGTACCTCTGGTCCGTCGGGTCGGGCATCGTGTAAAAGGGTCGGATGTCGAGCGGGAACTTGTCCAGCATGAAAAAGTCCGTCTTATACTTCTCCCTCACCAGCGCGCCCAGCGTTCGCTCCATCTCGGTCGAGAGGTCGTCCAGGTCGCCCACTTCCTTGCCCGCCTCGCGCAGCAGAGCGATGGCGTCCTTGTACTGCAGTCGCACCGTCTGCTCGGGCAGTAGGAACTCTTCGCACGGGAACTGCTTCTTGACCGCGTCAATCTCCTTGCGGTAGCGCTTGGGCAGCTCGCGGAAGATAAAGGTGAACAGCCCGCCGAGCACGTCGACGACCTCGTGGTAGTGCTCGTCAAAGGCCATCTCGAGATCGAGACCCGTAAACTCGGTCATGTGGCGGTGGGTGTTGCTGTCCTCTGCGCGGAAGATGGGTCCGATCTCGTAGACGCGGCCAAAGTCGGCCGCGATGGCCATCTGCTTGGCGAGCTGCGGCGACTGGGCGAGGAAGGCGCTGCCCTTGAAGTAGCCGACCTTAAAGACCGATGAGCCAGACTCGGTCGCCGCACCCTGGAGCTTGGGCGTGTGGATCTCGACAAAGTCGAGGTTGTCGAGGTACTCGCGGAAGAGGCGGCAGACGGCGTGGGTGAGGCGGAAGATGGCCTGGTTGGTGGTGGTGCGCAGCTCGAGGACGCGGTTGTCGAGGCGCGTGTCGAGCGCGACGGGCGGGAGCGGTCGCTCCGTCTCCTGGCTCGCCTGGATCTCTGCGTCGGAGCGCGTGGCATCGTCGACGCCAAAGGGGAGCTGCTCAAAGGCGATCTCCGAGGTGGAGTGGATCTTGCTGATCATGATCTCGGCGTTGCGCACGGTGATGGTGGAGGACTCGATGGGCTTGGGCGACTTGACGATGGTACCTTCGACGCGGACGATGGTCTCTGCGGGGAGCGAGGCGGCCCACTTTGTCATCTGCTTCGAGACCTTTTCGGGCGCCTGGGAGAGAGTGGCCTGGACACAGTCGGTGCGCTGTCGCAGCGTGACAAAGACGAGCCTGGCGGACGGCGAGCGGCTGGTCTGGATGCGGGCGGAGAGGAGGATGTGCTCGCCGTCGCGGGTCTCGTTGATCTCGGAGATTGCGGTAAACTTGCGGCCGGTGCGCTCCTGGGACATGTTGAGGGGGGCCTTGCCGTAGTTTTGCGAGGCAAAGTCGACGTCGGCGGCCTCACGGGCGGCCTTCTCGGCGGCGAGCTTGGCAGCCTTTTCGGCCTTGAGGCGCTCCTTTTCGGCCTTTGCGGCACGTTTCTTCTTCTGGTTGTCGGAGAGCGGGGTGCCGTCCGGGTTGAGCTCCTCGGCATTGGTGGCGGCAGCCGGGGCAGGGGACTGCTGCTGCTCGGTGCGAGCGGTGGTGTCGGCCATGTTGTTGGAGTGTGTGAAGGGGGTGAAGGACAGGAAGTTGGGGGTAGTGATGGTGGTGGCAACGGTGGTGGTGGAGGAGGAGGAGGGAGAGAAGGAAGGCGAGCGTCGTTTCTTCTCGGTGCCTTGGCGGCCAGCATCGGGTGAGTCGGAGCTTTGGCAGGGTGCAATGGCCATCGGGCTGCTCCTCCCTTGTTTATGGGCTTCTTTCGAGTCAGGCCAATTACCCCCACTCTCCCGATCACCAGCCAAATGCTCGGCCTCATTCTTTTTTCCCTCTGTCCTTTCCCTTCCCTTCCTTCCCTTTCCTTCCATGCCACCCACTACCACTGCCCTGTGGATGCCACGTTGTCAGCATCTTGTGCTGCACAGACAGTGTCCACTGGATCCCCTCTCTCATCAGACACTCATTCAGCCCAAGTGCAAAGGTGGAGGGAGATGCCATCATCAAGGATTGCTCCTCACAGCTGCTACACAAGGAAGAATTGTTGATTGTACTACATACATTCATTGACAGGCTACATGTGTGTGCCAAGACAAGCTCACTGGCTCTTGAGTATGTACAGGAGTGTCTCCCATTTTGGCTGTTTGCAATTGCAGTGCTTTGTCCTCTTCCACCAAGTGTGCCATGCAATGCTGCTACTTCTTGCTTCTGCCCAGAAGCTTTCCCAGTCTGAGGTTGTTGAGAATCTTGTCCAGACCCAGACTGCCCAGCAAACCCTTGACAATACCACCAAGTCCCAGGCTGTTGAGCAGGTTGCTCAACAGCAACAACACACCATTGAGCAGCAGACAGATGGTGCTGAGGATCTGGAAGAGTGGGTCCTGCAGTAGATCCAGCAGCAGACCAAGGTTCTTCTTGGCCTTGGGCATGTCCTTGATCCTATGTTGCGCATCATTGACCATTGCCATGACATTCTTGCTGAGCTCCTTGAGCAGGTTGGCCAGACAGTACTCCTTGTCTGTCACCTTGCACTTGCTTGATCAGGCCTGGGTGCGCTTTAACAGCTTGCCGTTAGGGTTGAGTCTGATCCCTTTGGACCATCTATAACATTGGGAAGGGGAAGACACTGAGGTTGCTTTCTGATGGTTGCATAGTAGAGACAACAGACCACATGGCAAGGTCCTTTACAAAGGGGTTGGGGCTGCTTGCACAGAACACCTGCAGTCACAACTGAAGACAACCATGACAAAGAGGGAGGTGTCTTGTTGTGTCCACAAAAAGGGACAAGGTAAGTAAGGGGTCAAGTTTGGTGGAGCACAGCATCTTCCTGGATCCCCAAATAAATTGATGTCAGGACCAAGGAATCCCTAGTCCCAAACCAGTGGTTTCAGAAAGGAGCAAGGTCCAGCACTTTTTTGGGGCCTCTTTCTCTATCCCCTCACTTTTTGCATTGATGGTTGTTACAAAGCCATCATGGACAAGGTCATGTTGTCCACCTTGCAGTTGGCTCAACATCTTGTCAACAGTGGAAAGGCAAGATGCCCAAAGGACCAAACACTATTGCTTTGTGTGCTTTTGTAGAGTCAGACTGTGTTGTGCAGACATCAACATGAAGAGAAGGGGATGGATTGATGTATAGCATGAATGGGGCATCAGGAAGAAGCCTTTATATACATGCAGAATTGGTTTGGGGACAAAGAAAAGGTGAAAAGTTTTGTGCAAAGTTGGGGGGACAATTCAAGCTGCATAAGGATTTGAGACACAATTTGAGGGACTGTCTTGAGTGCATTGGGCTGTTTTGGTTGTCGGTCCATATTCCAACACTTCCCTTGACTGGCAACCAGTGCCCAATGTGCAGGTGTCATCTTGCATTGTTGCTTGTTTGATCTTGAAGTCTTGCTCACCTTGAGTCAAATTGTGCAGAGTGACTTCAATATGTGCCTTGATGTCTTGCTGTACCTTTGTCAAGCCCTTTTGACTCACTTGTTGTCTTGATTGTTGTCCTTGGGGGTCTTCCTCAATGTCCTCATGCTCTTTGTCCTCTTTGGGTTTGGACATGGTTGTGGGCAGTGGGCCATCTCAAATGGTAACCAGTATTTTGCGGATGGTAGGGACCTTCATTATGCTATGGTTGTAAGCCTTGATGCAGTCAACCAGCTCCTGGAACTTCAACAAGTAGAAGCGAGTTGTTTGCTGCTCTCGCCAGAGCGCTGTCTGGGTATCCTTGCCAGCCTGTTTGAGGAGTCAGATCTTGCACCTTGAGATGATGCCTGCTGGACCTGGCCAGTAGGTGGTTGGTTCCTTAGGCTCGGACCTTGATCTGAGCTGACCATTGGTGTTGCAAGCACCCAAGTAGGCAGGCTTGTCCTACAACTCCTTCTGGTTCTGGTTGTAAATTGTATTTAGTATCTCCTGAGGTATTCAGTATGCTTTGACAATCTACAACTAGCCTACAGCTTCCTACAATCATACCAACCTCTCCACAAGTCTCCCTATGGCTCCTACAACTCCCACACACCTGCCAACATCATTGGCAGTATCCAGACCATATGCAGCATAACATTACAATTGACCAACCACCTTGTGATGTCGATATGGATCAAGATGACCTCCCTCCCAGTGCTGCCACCCAGTGGTGCCACAGACAATCTGGAGATGCTGGTAGCACAAGCATTATGCTGGGCCCCACAGCTGCCACCAGCAAGACAGCTCAGACCCCCAACCCAGTCTCTGCCCAGCTTGCCAACCTGGCCAGAGTCATGGCCAACATGCAGCAGATGCTATTGAACTTCACCAACATGGTCACCAAGTTCATCACTCAATTACAGACAGACACCAGCTGATGCACCCCACTGGTGGGGGTTGAAAGTCTGTGCATCCCCCAGGGACCCCGTACCAGTGTCCTTCCCCAAAGCAGCAAGCCCCTCACTGAGTCTGACAGACCCTCAACACAGAGGAGGCCTACGGCCCCTACCAGCCTGGTACAGACACCCACACAGTGGAAGACCAACCCCATGACCCCAGTATTGACCCCATCAACACTTGTGAGGTAGAGATCTGCATCACAGTGCCTTTATGGGATGGAAGCCCCAGCAAGCTGGACACCTTCCTTGACCAATGCAATCTGCAGTTTGAGTTCAACCCATGCCATTACAACACCAGTGACAAAAAGGTCAAGTGGGCCATCACTTGCATCTCAGGCAAGCCGCGCAATTGCTAAATGAATATCTGCCTCTCCAGAGTCCCCCACACTACCTGCACAACTGGGCCGCCTTTGTCAAGGATCTGCAGGAGAACTATGGTGCTGCAAACCCTGGTGACACTGCCTGCTGCAAGCTCCTCCAGCTAAGGCCAATGAGTACCATGCATGCATTTGCACACAATTTCATGGTGCTAGCCTCCAAGGCTTGCTTCATGGATCCTGATCAACTCAAGACAGCATTCAAGATTGGCATGTGAGACAGCCTGCATGCCAAAATGGCCCACACCCATGGCCTGAACCTGTGGCATACATCAAAGAGGCAGTTGACATTGAACAGGAGTTGTTAGAAGTTGCAAAGGACTGCAATCTCCCCCTTCAAACCCACAAGCCTCACATCTTAGCCAAAAGAACCGCCAACTGAGCCCCCAACTTGCATCAAGTCATGCTGGCCCTCCCTATGGGTCCTACAGGCAAGCCCACAGTCCCACCACAAAACTTCTTGCAGCCCAAAGAATTCAACAGGGTCCGCAAGTATTGTTACAAAAATAACCTTTGCTACACATGTGGTGGCAACTATTGGGTGGCCAATTGCCCCTGATCAAAAATGCCGCTCTGTGTTAATGCAGTCCACCTTGACAGAAACATCATCCTCCTTGGATCCCAGCCAGAAGTTCTTGTCCCTGCCAGTCCCCAAATCAAAGGCATTCCCATGATTGTCAACAACTCTGACACTTCTGTCCTTTCTTACAACTCTAACTACTTGAACCTGTCAGGAAACAAAAGGCAGGGGGGAACTAGTCAACCCCCTTGGCAGCATCATAGACTTGCAAGCATGTGCCATCCGCTTTTGGTCCAAAGTCCAATGCAAGTGTAGTGCAACTTATGCAGATGGCCAAGTGCATATCCTCCACCATCCAACAGTACCCACTTACAAATGTTGGGTCACCATTGGCAGTGCTCATGGATTTGCGCTTATGGATGGGGGGGGGGGGGGGCAACTGCATCCTTCATTACTCCCCACCTGTCAGAAACAACCAATGTATGTCCCTTGACATTGACCAAAGCCCAGAAAGCCATCATGGCCAAAAGCATGTCCACCCCCATCACTGCAGCAGTGACTGCCAACATCAGCATTGTGGATGTCCCTGTCACTGCCAACCACACCCTCTTTGTCACCCCCCTCCAGTGCCATGACCTGATCCTAGGTATGGACTGGATGGAGTCTGCCCACCCAAAGTTCAACTACAATGGCCAAATGCTGGACATCAAAGTTGAAGGCAGGCAAACAAGTATTACCACATCCCAACAACTTGTCGACAACTTAGCCAACTCCAAACAAGTCTGCAATGGCAACAACACAAAGTACTTATTTTACCATGCAGTCATGGTGACAGAAGACAACCCCTTTGCCAAGGTCTCAGAGATTGTGCGGACCCTTCCAAAGGAACTACAGGACTTTGCCAATGTCTTTGATGAGTCCCAGGTGGAACGGTTGCCTGAACATTGCTCCGCCAACCACAAAATCAACATTGAGCTGGGCAAACAATCCCTTACAGCCCACTCTACCTGCTTTCACTTAAGGAGACTAATGAGCTCAACACCTACATCAACAAGATACTGGCCACAGGCTTCATCATGCCATCCAAAAGCAAAGCAGGTGCACCTGTCCTGTTTGTCCCTAAAAGGGATGGCATGCTCCAGATGGTTGTTGACTACCATTGACTCAACAGTGTCACAATCAAAGACTGCTACCCCATCCCATTGATCTCCGACCATCTTACCCAGCTTGCAGCAGTGGTCATTTTCACTAAACTCAACCTCAAGAGCACATACAACCTCCTCCATATTGCAAAGGGGCACAAGTGGAAGACTGCCTTCCACACCAAGCAGGGTTCCTATGAGTATTTGGTCATGCCCTTTGGACTGTGTAACACCCTTTTGACTTTCCAATGACTCATGAACCTCATCTTTGGCAACCTCCTGGATGTCTATGTGGTTGTATACCTCAATGACATCCTGATCTTCAGCTGTCATAAGGAGGATCACCTTGGGCATGTCCAAGAGGTCCTCTTCCACCTTTGCAATGATAACCTTGTCTGCTTGCTGGACAAGTGTGAGTTTTTTGTTAAAAGGTGCAAGTTTCTTGGCTTTCACGTCTCCAACAGTGGCATGGAGATGGACCAAAGGAAAGTTGGGGCAATCTTGTTGTGGCCCCCATCTGCCTTGGTCCACAACATTCAGGTCTTCCTTGGGTTTGCCAACTTCTATCAACAATTCATCTGCCACTACTTGCGCATTGTAAGTTCATTGATGGATGCCCTCAAGGGGAAGACCACCAGCCCAATCAAGTTGTTGGTGGCCTAACTAATGGCCTTTGACAACCTCAAGAAGGCCTTCACCTTGGCACCAATCCTGCGCCACTGGGACCTGTCTCTACCAACCATCCTCAAGACAGATGCCAGCAACTATGTCATTGCAGATGTCCTCTCCCAATGGGTCCCAATTGTCCCATCAATGGTCACCAACAACTCCCCTACAACCCCTCCAGAGTCTGACATCAGCAACAACACCCAACTCAACCCATCAGCCCAACACAAGAACCCACTGACTCCACCCAGTGATGTTCTACTCTTGGGAAATGCAACCAGTGGAACGCAACTACAAGATTCACAACAAAGAGCTACTGACCATTGTAGCCTCCTTGCAGGAGTGGAGACACCTGCTGCATGGGTTACAGACAACACTGGAGGTGCTCACTGACCACCAATTACTCATCTATTTCCAGACCAAGTGACAACTCAACTGGTGCCAGGTGAGGTGGTGTGAGGTGCTGGCTGAATTTGACTTCACCATCACCTACTGCCCTGGTGCCAGTGGTGGCAAACCTGATGCCCTCACCAAGTGGTTGGACCTGCACCCAAGCGCTGACAAAGGCCACACCAGCACCCTCCCCAACCCTGCCAACTTCTGGCAACTGTTGCCTGAACACGTGTTTGCGCAAGCTGTCAAAATTACACAACCTGCTGCCCATGCAAATCTGTCCCAATGGATTGCCAACAACTTCTCCAAGTCATCTCCGCCTTGTGCAAACGCCACCTACAACAGCATCTGGACTACCAAGGAGGGACAGACATGGGTACTGGAGGCTTTATGTCCCAAAGTCCTTGGCCTGTGTCATGACCAATGCACCACTGGGTACCCAGGACCCCGGGTCACACTCTCCCTGGTGCAAAAGCAATTCTGGTGGGAATTGTGGCATAAAGACACCATCACCTACATTGAATCCTATGCTGCCTGCCAAAGGGAAAAAAACCCCATGCCACAAACCCTACGGATTCCTCCTGCTGCTGCCAACAGCCAACCGGCCTTGGGGGTCTATCTTGCTTGACTACATTGAGCAACTACCCCCATCTTCCATCTGTGGCCACAAGTACAACACAATCCTGGTTGCCATCAACCAACTAACCAAGTTCTTGGTTGTTGAAGCTCTTACGGCTCTATTGCTCCTACAAGCAAAACAACTGGGCAGAGCTCCTCCCTACAGGTCAATTGTTGCTCAATTGCCAACCACCTTCATGTACCAAATTGCCCCCAATGGCTCCTGCCATTGGGTTTGTCCCAAAACCCACCTGGATGGGGCTGCCACAGCCCTCAGGCCAGCAGACAACAAGCAACGCAATGCAATCAGGTTTTTCAACTTCCAACAGTTATGTAAGGAAAACATTGGAAAGGCTGTGGCAGCAATGGCAGCCCAGAACAATAAGTTTCGGGAGGACATTTTTTTTCAGCCAGGGGAGGAGATGTGGGTACACATGACATGCCTGCAATTGGACTGCCCCTCACAGAAGTTCAGCAACAAGCTTGTTGGACCATTCTGCATCCTGTGCACCATGGGGCTACATGCCTATTGGGTAGACATCCCGTTGTCTTGGAAGGTCCACCTGGTGTTCCACATCTCGATGCTAGAACTGGCCAGGCCAGGCCTACGGGAATCCGATGATGCACCCCAGCAAGAGTATGCAGAGGATGACTGCAAGGAGTACAATGTGGTGGCCATCCTCAAGTCCTGCAGAAACCGCCACAACCAGCTGGAGTACCTGGTGCACTGGGAGCGCCAAGGACTCTTGGCAGCCGGCCAAATTTGTCAAGAATGCCCAGGAGTTGGTTGATGAGTTCCACTCAACTCACCCCCGGGCCAATCGGCCCTCCCAACGGTGGTAGAAGGTGTCAAGGGCTAGTTGTTGGGATCCTCCAATGCGTCTAAAAGTTGCCAACAGCTACCCAACAGGTCAGACTGCCTGTCTCGGAGTTGTACCACAGACCTATGGTCAACCCTACCCCCACATGCATGCACCAGAAGACAGTCACAGACTCTCGTATTGTCACCAAGGCACAGGTCCAGCCTGGCCCAGTATTGCATGGCTCGTTGGGAGCCCTTCAGGTTGCTGCCTGGTACAAATGGTAGCATGGGGGGGCCACAGATGCCCCGACAAATTGTTAACAGCCGCCATTGATGGCTCAATGGCCATATGGCCCAAAGTGCTGCAGGTCTTGCAGAGCCTGCTGGTGCAGGACTTTCCGGGCTATAATAGCCTGGTCAAGAGCACCATCATTGGCCACCACAGCTTTGTTGGTCACCTCTTGAGCAGCCACGTCATCAGCACCAGTGGCATTGCCAACCACATTGACAGCACAACCTTGCAGATGCTCCAGCACACCATGAACACTTGCCAGCTTGCATTGGAAAAGCGGAACTGACACTGCTAGATCACATAGAACCATGTTGTTGCACCAATGGCTACTGCCTGCAGACGCCTGTGTGGTGCGGTTTCGGTTGGCCTTGATCAGTTTGCCACAAAGCAGCATGACACAACACCAGAGGTCTGGCAAGATGTCCTCCTCCCAAACAGACTGTAAGCACAGGTTCGGATTTGGGCGCTTGCTGCACTCCTTGTCCTTGCTCAGTGCTTTGAAGGCAGCACGCTGTGCATCATAAACCTCCTGGACAAGGGGGCCAGCATTGCCGCCCCTGGTGTGCAAGTTGGGATCTGGAGTAACCTATAGGAGCAGAAAGAAGTTGTAGGTCAGCCTACAAGCCCCGGTTAACTGCCCTACAACTCATTTGAGACCTGAAATGCAGCCTGTTGACTACTCATGCTGCATATTTTGGTTGCAGGGCTGCCTGTTGATGTGACAACGCTTGCACTTGCCCGGGTTCCGCTCCAAGATCACACATGGCTGTGGAGGGTCGTTGGTCTGCACAATGCAGCCAAAGCACATTGTCCACTTGTGGGCTGTAAGTTGCTGAAGCTGCTCCTCAGTTTGGTGGTGGCTATGCAGATGGTGTGGTGCCAGCGCTCTGGCTACCACACAGCCACACCCATCTGCACATGCGGTGCCTTGCCAAACTTGACTGTTGCATGAGGCACCACCAACAGTCCTCGGACCTACATTCGCATTGTTGTCGCTGCTACTACTGATGGCAAACCCATTGTCCACAATGACCTCATTGTTGCCAACACCCTCAACCTGACATTCCTTGCCCTCGACAACCTCTTTGTTGCCAAATAATTTGGTGGCCACATTGCACTCCCTGGACCCGCTCCAGCCAACTCAGTGGTGGTGCCGAGACGGGGCCATATCCTCATCCTCCTTGCCCCACAGGTTGTCCCTCCCATCCATTGGCACAGGCAACATACAATGGGCTGCTTGTTGCCATTGTCACCCTTGGCCGCAGATGGCATGCAGTCCTGCTCCACCAACAGGATGTACAGAAAGGCGCACCTGCCAATGTCATTGGTGGTATCCAGACCATATGTGGTATAACAATGCCTTCCTTTTTGACAGTGATTTGTATGGCATTGTCAATCTTGTCGCAAGTGGCGTTCTTGCTATGCTTGTTGATGTTGATGGAGCAGGGTTGATTGTGCTCATAGCACCATTGGCATTTGCTCGATCCGGGCACCAAGGATTTCAGACATCATTGGCTGGAGCCTTGGCAGCATGTGCAGGTGGGGTGGTTGAGTTGTAATGTGAGGTGTGACTACATCAATGCTGATGATAGTTGGTGGTCCTGAGAAGGGCAAGAGCAAGCAAGAAACTGGCTAATATACAAGAAGAGAAGGCTGGTATGCCCCATGTGCTTTGCTGGCAGCCTCTTGTATCTGCTGGCCCCACCTTCTAGCTTGGATCCATACCCCACATTCCAACTCCAATGTACTCAGCATATGTCATACTGTTGGCAACAATTAATTGCTTCTTTGAGAGCCAGTTGATTGGCATTCCATTGATTGTGACAACAATACCAATTGTGGACTTTTGTTCTTCCTTGTCACCAGCAAAGTCAGCATCCAAATATGCTTCGAGCTCGAGTCCTTTGTGGAAGCGGCAAAGTCTTTGCTCAGTTGACTGACAGTGTAGACAATATTGGGGTGTGTTCCCATCAAGGCATATAAAATTGATCCAACAATTTGTTGATAGAGGTTGTATTCATTGCCATTGAGCAGCTCTACATTGTCCATTGATGTCATGCCAGTTGTAAGCAGTGGCAAGTGGGAAGCCATTGGCTTCTTGAGGAACTTTGATACTTATTGTCTAACATAGGCCAATTGGTGCACCTTAATGTTTTTTTTCGCTCTGGTTGACTTCCAGGCCAAGAATATTTTTATGTCCTCACCTCCAGTCATCTTGAATGTAGCCTCGAGCTGTCCTTTAAGTCAAACAAAGTCCATTTTGTCCTTGCTGGCTATCACAACCTTGTCGATGTATATCGCAACAATTAAAATGGTCACATTAGCATTGTTCTTCAGAACATAAAGGCTGTGTTCATTCTCAGTGCAATTGAACCTGATAGAAATTAAAAAGATGTCAATTTGCTTGTACCATTGTTGCCCAGCTTGCTTGAGTCCGTAGAGTGCTTGTTGCAGTTGTACAACTTGATTTTGATTGAGCAGGTGCCTCATGAGAATTTCGTGGTGTAGCAGTCCATTCAGGAATGCCGTGATGACATCCATCTGCTTGATTGTGGGTCCTAGTCCAGCAGCAAGGGCACAGAGCACTCGAAACGTAGCAAACTTCATTACTGTTGCAAACGTTTTGTCAAAGTCAATGCCCCATTCCTGGCTGAATCCTCTGGCAATGAGGCGAGCTTTGTACTTGTCTATGCTGCCGTTGAGGTTTTTCTTTAGCTTGAAGACCCATTTGTAATCAACAACGTTCTTGGATTTCTTGATGGGGACATCGATGTTTTCCCAGGTGCTGTCCATGTTGTGCCAGGCCATTTCCTTGTCAATTGCTTTGCTCCATTTGATCCAGTCGTTGCGGCTTCTTGCCTGCTCGATGGAGAGGGGATCAGGGACATCAATATTCACTTGATTTGCCAATTGCATTGCCACCATGGCAGTTTCCTCGTTGAGAATTGCGTTCAATGTCATTGTTGGGTGGCTTAGAGGCTCGATGTTGACCCAATTGCTGTGGTTCTTGTTCATCGACTTCAATGGAAAAATGGTTTCTTGAAATTTGATGTCCCTCAAGACGATGTTTTGTCCCATCTTGATGTTGTAGCAGACAAATGCTTTCCTATTGGTGGGAATACCAATAAAAATTGCTGAGATTGCTCAAACTCCCAGCTTTCTGTTCCTTTGCTCCTTAAGTACATGCATTCAAGCTTGGCATCCAAACAGGTGAAATAAGGCCATGTTGGGCTTCCTTTTGTATAGGAGTTTGTATGGCAGTTCTTGCCATTGTTCGAGTTTGTTACTCGATTTTGCCCGGTTGTGGCATACATTGCAGCATCGCCCCAAAATGATCCTGGGAGGCCCAATTGGTGCAACATGCATTGTATCATGTCAAAGATGGTCCTGTTCATTTGTTTGGCAAGTCTGTTGGACTGTGGCAAGTACAGCATCATCTTTTGATGGTTAATTCCTTTTGCCATAATATATTTGTTGAATTTTGTGCCAATGTATTCTCCATTGTCTGTCCTTAAGTTCTTGACATTGTGGCCTGTCGACGTCTATATGAGCGATATTCAGATGAATACCTTTAAAATGTTGGACTTGTTCACTAGGAGCATCATTATTGTGTAGCAAGAATAATTGTCAATCAAGGTTACCAGGTATCAACATCCTTCAACCATGGGCTTGTGTGGTCCAGAGATGTCTGAATGAATCAATTCCAGAGGCATCATTGACCTGTGTGTCAACAAGTCAAACAGGCTTTGTGTGCGCTTGCCAATCTTGCAGTGCTTGCATGGTGTTCGCTCGTTTTTGGGATCCTCTTTAATTACCATTCTGTTTGTCGCTTTTGCAATTTCCTTCACCATCTGGTAGTTGACATGGCCAAGCTTGTTGTGCCACATATTCACGTTGTCCATGCGGATCTGGGAGAAGTAGCCTTGCTTGATGTTGGAGCTGTTGTTTCTTGCTAATGCTGAATAGATTGACCTGGAATCCAGGGGCATAGAGAGCATTTGTTAGCTTCAGTGTTTTGTAGTCGCTTTTTTGGGTTCAACAATAATTGTTCCTTTTCCAGTGATTGGCAATTTTATGCCATTACCAATTTTGACCGTTCCATAGTTGCTGTATATGAGTGAATGGAACAGTGTCATGTTGCTTGTAATGTGCAACATTGCTCCTGAGTTGAGAAACTCCAAGGGAGTAACAAGGGCTGAGTAGGCAGTGTTTTGGGCAAATTCACCAGGTGTTACAATGTTTTCAGCATTGACATTGGGACCTGTGGATCCTTGATGGATGGGTATGTAGCCTTGGTTCATCAAGGGTGGGCCATCATTTGTTGCATTTCTCTGTCACTTGTTGCAGAGGTTATTGTGTTCAGACCAGGGAACAAGGGGAATATATTGCTCATTTTGACAGATTTGGGGCATTTCCTGGCTGACCATTGCTGTATGTTGGTTTCCAGCATTGTATCTGTTGTACTGATGTCCACTCATAGTATTTCCATTGTAGCTTGTCTTCATTGGCAGGACATTGCCATTACCAAAGTGTGTTGATGGGTAGTGATTATTCTCGTTTTGCTTGTTTTTGCTAAAGCAGTCTGCTGAGAGGTGTCCTATCTTACTGCAGTTGAAGCAGGTCCAAGTCTCATGGCCTCTAGCGACTTTGGTACATCCATTGCCATTGTTTTGATCAACCTTGTTGCTTGCAAAGTGAGCCTGCTGTTGGATGGGTTTGTCTTCACAAATTTTCTTCAGTGTTTCTTCCTTTGATTGGAGTATGACAAGTACATTCTTGTACCACACCACATCATTCATCAATTTGGTCTGTTGGATTCTTTTGTGTTGTTTGCCAGTTTTGACATTGATAACATAAAATTTGGTCTCATTTTCTGTCATTTGTTTGTCCAGTTTGGCCTGTAGCATGCCCCTCCATAGTACATAGTTGCTCTTGAGGCCTCAAAGGAAAGCCTTGACCTTCTTATTGATGCTGACCATCAAGCCAGCTCCTGCCAGCTGGTCAACAATCTTCTCAATCTTTGTAGAATATCCATCAATTGATTCATTATTTCCCTGCATGATGTTGTGTGCAACTTGTTCTCAAGTTGCTCAATTTGGGTGGCAGACTTCAGTTAAAAGGCTGCTGCAATCTTTGCCCACATAATGTTTGCTGATTTTGATGTTGCTATGGGCTTCATGTTCCTTCCCAAGGATTACATGGTTGTTCTAATGGCTTTCTGATTGACAACCTTGTACACCTTCTAGTCCGCAGCCTTTGAGATGCACACACTGTTGTCATTGTATTGTAATATCAGGTCTCCAGTGACCACTTTCCAGATGTTGGGCACCTGCAATTTGAAGACAGCAGTCAAATCATATTTCCATTCCAGATAGTTGTCTGTGCTGTTGAGACAAGTGAACTCACCAGACTTGGGGAAGGTGCCAACCATTTCTGACAAGGTCCAGCTTTTGCTGATATTGAGATTGACCAATGTCAACTTTAGATTTCAGAGGGCTCTGTCTGTTGATGGATCAGTTGACACACATATGTCCTGTCAAATCTTGATTTTTCCTTGCTTATTGGGGGTTCTTTACTTGACACATGGGCTATTTTGGGCTCATCACCTATTGCTTTGTGTGCATTTGTAGAGTCAGACTGTGTTGTGCAGACATCAACATGAAGAGAAGGGGATGGATTGATGTATAGCATGAATGGGGCATCAGGAAGAAGCCTTTATATACATGCAGAATTGGTTTGGGGACAAAAAAAAGGTGAAAAGTTTTGTGCAAAGTTTGGGGGACAATTCAAGCTGCATAAGGATTTGAGACACAATTTGAGGGACTGTCTTGAGTGCATTGGGCTGTTTTGGTTGTTGGTCTATATTCCAACAAACACAGCCACAGGCTCAATGTACAAGATCAGGAACAACATGCTGTCATTGTCACTGTGAGTCAAATGAATGTGGGGTCTGTCACTGTAGCCTGGGCATCTGCTTGACAAGCTGTTTGATGTGGGGCATCCCCAAAATGGCAGGTAGTTTCTGCCTCACTGTGACAGTCAAGTGGGTTGGTGGGGACAAAGTGGAGAGAAGCTGCTGTCCCCCCTGGGAGCTACATAGGATGTTGTCACTTTGTCCTTATCCTTTCCTGGCTGCACCATTCCTTACCTTGTCAACAACATCTTGTCCATACATGGACACATGACATCTCTCACAAGCACAGCAGTCTCCACACCAAAGAGCAGGAGAAAAAAGGTCCAGTGTGGCTTATCAGTGCTATCACCTCTCTCCTTGGGTGGTGGAATGTGCAAAATGTGCATTTCTCTTAAAGGCAGGGTCAGCACAGAGGTTCCACCTCATTTATCTGCACAGGAGAAGAGGGAGAACTTACATGGGAGCAGGATGCAACAAGACTCAATGCAAGTCTCACAACATGCTCAACAAAACAAGGGGAGGGGGGAGAGACCTGTTGGTCAGGAACAAACAAAAGATTTTTGTACATGTATGTACACATATGTGTAGCCATGTTGACATGTGACAGTGCCAGGTGTGAATCAGTGGGTTCTTCAGCCCATCATCAGCCCATCTGCCTGCCTGCCTGCATTGATGGTGCACATGTGGTCAGCATGAACCAGATACCCTGAATGCTGCCACAAAACATGAAAACATGCAAGCACTGGCAGGAGAGAGGAAAGTGGACAACAGCCTAGGGAGGAAATCAGTGTTGTGGTTAATGGAGGGTAGGCAGGTACATGTGATGGTCAGTCATACTTGCATCTGCATGCTGTGTTGTCGGATGTACAGCGTATTTTTTTGTGGCACAGAAGGAGGGAAAAAAAGTGAACCATACAACCGATGCTGATGGAAGGCAGGCCCGTGGGTTCGCGTATCATCTTTTATCATCTTTTATCCAAAGGAATACTGTAAACTAGAAATACGTAAATACTGTACAACGGAAATAATCCCCCGCACTCAACCGGCAAGACCGGCAAGGCAGGAGAAAAAAGGGCGTCGCATCGCCATGCATGTCCAGGGTCCCCCCTTTCCCCTTTGCTACCATTCGGCGGACAGACAGTACTTGATACCAAGATAGGCTTGTCGAGAAAGGACAACAACGTTTGTGTGGCTGTTGCTCCGCCCCTCCCGCCCCTTCTTAGGCTGTCTCATCGGATGCCACCTATCCTCGAGACCCTACGTCTAGACACCCCAAGACTGTCGCGGCACGCTCGGCGACATATCCACCTCCCATCCTTGCCCGAACAAACGCAGAGAGAAGTCGGGCATGACACCGATACGCACGCACATGCTGATAGCTTGCATCTTGGGCCATGTCATGTTGCCCTGCTCTCGAGTGTATCCACTCGCAGGGCAAGGTGGGACGGATCGGATCTTGCAACTTTGGCAACGACGATGCGGAGACGAGGCAAGGAGGCAGTGCGGGGGTCCCTGGTAGCGCTCTTTGTTCGCATCGAGATGCTTTCCTTCCGATCTTGCTCTTGAAGCCGTGTCGCTCTGTCTGTCCCGCTATGGATCGTCATCATTTCTCCGTCTCTCGTCTTTCTGTCCGTTGAATGGCACATGAGCGACGTTGGGTGTCGTCATTATCTTGTAGCTCATGTCTTTAGCTCCCTGCTAGGTGATTGTAACGCCCAATCGTTTTGAGACCCCTGTATGACGACACAGCAAGAGGCCGGCGCTATTTGCAGTGGCAAGCGCCTCCGGAGACGAGTGGTCAATGACTCTTGAGGGCAGGTCTGTCAGGCCGGTTGATCGAGGAGGGACACATATACGTCCTTCCTGCTGCGACCCCTTCTCACTCGAAATCACCTATACACAACCCTGCCCTTCCCCACCTGAACGCTGCGAACCCTACTCCACCATGTCCGCGCAAGAAGCCACCAAAGACAAGAAGGCCAAGACGGAGGACGCTCCCTCTACCGCAGTTCCTTCCAAAGAGAGCGACAAAAATAAGCCCACTGACTCGGGCTCCGACTCCGGCTCTGGCTCTGGCTCTGAAGACGACGGCAGTGATGCCTCGGAATCCGAACCCGAGCCCGAACCAGCGAAGCCGAAGAAGAAGTCTTCCAACAAGAAGTCTGCCCCTCCTCCGGAACCGGCACCAAAGAAGATGTCTTCGCGCGAGAAGGAAAAGGCACGTCGTCGTCGTCGTCGTCGTCGCGAGTACTACTCTTCCGATTCCGACAGCGATTCTTCGGAAGATGGCGATTCAGGTCTTGGTCTCGTCGATGACTTGCCCGGTAAGACGGTGGGGAAAGCAACGAAATCTGTCGGTGGAGCTGCGGACAGCGTCGGGAAAGCTGCGTCCGGTATCGCGGGAGGTGGTGGACAGGACGATATGGGCGATAAGCCGCTTAGGTTGAGACTGGATCTCAATCTGGACGTTCAGCTCGAGTTGAAGGCAAAGGTGCACGGTGACGTGACGTTGGCGTTGTTGTGAGTAGACTGATCTTCCGTTTTGGCTTGTCCGTTCGGGGTTGTCGTCGTAGAGGGGATCAGAGCGTTGACCTGAACGCCTTTAGCATGTAGGAGGTAGTGGGTGATGCACCTCTGCTTTTGCTGCTGTCCCTCGCCCCCTTTACTTTCGTCCTTCCGCCCGACAGAACCTACGATACAGCGAACCCACCGCCGACGACAAGGATGCTGGAGGATCTCGCAGGTCAGGTCATGTCGCTGCCGGGGCATTATAGCGACGATCCAACGTATGAACCGAGGGGTATGACTGCCTCACTGCGGATCGTCGTGCGAGGGATAGCGAGGCGGGGACCTTGAGGATCGACTTGTGACCCTGGAATACCAAACGATGTTCTCGATAACTTTTCATCGTTGCGTGTGAGCGTGTGGTTACAGACGGCAGATGTTGTGTATCCACATATCGAGACGATTCAGACTACCGAGACCAAGAATGAGATCGAAACAAGGAGTCCGCTCGGGAAAACCGCCTAAGAAGTAGACGGCAGCAGGTTTGTGCACCGTCGTCTTACCACTTGGGCCGTTGCTCTTGAGCGTGGTCCTCGGATCGTCCTTCGATGCCTTGACCTCCTTGCCCTCTACGTTCTTTGAGCTGGTCAGGATCTCCAGAACGACACCAGAGACCCATCCTGGCATGGCCTTCCAGCTGACCTCCTGTCCCTTCTTGGGGAGGCGAGTGGACGAAGCGGGCTTGCTGTTTGGCGGATCGGTGCTATCGTGCTTCGAGCCGTGCGTCGTCTTGGCCTTCTTGTTGCTGGATTCGTCTTTGCCCTGTTCCTGCTTGTCGTCCGAGGAAGAGGCAGAGGTGGATCGTTTGCGCTGCGAACGACGAGGGTCAGCGTCTTGCTGGGTGGTGCCGTTGCTCTTGCTCTTGGACTGCTGCTGCTGCTTGCTGTCGTCCTTGGTCGTGTCATCTTGCTCGCCACCTTCCTCGTCCTCGTCGGCATCGGCATCGTCGGGCTGGAAGTCATCATTATCGCCTTCTTGCATCTCCTCGTCCTCGTCTTCATCTTCATACTTGTCGTCACTGGCCTTCTGCTGTTGCTGCTTGTTTTGCTAGCCGCCAGCCTGCTTCTTCGTCTGACCGCTCTCCTTTCCACCCTGCTTCTGGGCGTCCTTCTGCTCCTTTTCCTCGTCCTTGCTATCGTCCTCTCTCTGTTCCTCGTCTTCGTGGTAGTCACCGTCGTCGTCCGCCTGCTCCTCGTTGCTGGTCTTCTTCTGCTTCTGTCCGCTCTTCTTACCGCCCTGGCTCTGCTTCTCGCGCGTATTCTTCTCCTCCTCCTTCTCTCCCTCTCCCTCGTCATCTCCCTGCTTCTCCTTCTCCTGACTAGCCTTCTTCCTCTCCTCCTTTGCCTTTCGGTGTTCTGGACAAACTGTTTCCCCTCTTTACTCTGCTGCTTCTTCTTCTCATCCGTCTCGTTCTTCTCTTGCTCGTTCATGTTCTCCCATGCCTTTTTGGGTAGATATCTCTTTTCGGTCCCATCCTCCTGTTTCGCTTTGCCGTCACCTTCCTTTGTCTGCCATTCTTCATCGTTCCATCTCTCGAGGTTCTTCTGTGGAGAATCCTGCGAAGATTTGTCGGTCCTGTATCCACCGCCTTGTTTCTTGTATTCGGACGCCATCATCTGTTAAAATAAACCGTGGGAAGGATGGTGTGAGTGTGAGGACGAAGAGAAGGAAGGTGAAGTGAAAAAGGGGGGAGGGGGGAGGGGGGACGTACCTGCGCTTTACGAGCACTCCATTGTCCCGGCTGACCGCCCTTGTCGGACTGTTGGATCTCTTCTTTGATCTGGTCACGAAGCTGTTGCAAGTCAAGGGTATCCGTCAGGTCAATATCGTTCCTTCGTTCTGCTCTGAGGACGCGCCAACGTACCTCTGGATCGGTGTACTTGTCAGAGGACGGCATGGTTGCTAGCTTTGACGATTGGGTGGTTCAGAGAAGCGAGGCTATGTAGATCCTGATAAGGGTAGATGGGGGAATTGCGGATGTAGCCCCATCATGGTCGAAAGCAAGGGAGAGCTTATATGTATCCTCTCCGTCCCTGCTCTTCCCCCGCGTCGAGCAGTCATGGCGTAATGAGGCGCACTCTACGCGACCGTCCTCCTTGCTCCATCCACGCGCGAAAACGACACCATTCCAGTGCAAGCGACAAACGAAGCATGCTCAGTCACTGTGGCCTTTCTTCTTACCCAACCTTCCTCCCGCGTCTCTGGCTGCGCTTGCGTCGAGATGATCGAGGATCGTGTAGCGTGATCAGGGTAAACCTCCACAATCCAAACCCCCTCCACCCGACCGCCGTCGACTTTGACACGCCAAAGATGTGTCATGGCAAAAGGCGTAAAGCAACAGGCAGCAGTGGGTTAGACTTGCAGTTCCCTCGTCTCGAAGCTGACGAGGGGTCAAACAAGGCCCATCGAAGAACATGTACAAGGGAAGGAAGGCGGTGAGCCAAGCTTGCAGAAAGACGACTGCCGGCGATGGATACCATAGAATCCTGCCTGCTCTTTCTCGCCCGACAGCCACGGACCGTGCGGTCCATCCGTCGTCTAAGGTCCAGCGATCCGCCAGCGGCCACCGATCGGCTTTTGGAGGTGTTGATTCTTCATCGTCGCTCGCTCGTCGCTACATCGTCCATCGTCCCAGTGGACCGCCGCTCTAGAGCATGAAGCTGAGCGGGTTCTCGAGAGCATCTTTGAATGTCTTCATCCACTGCGCCGCCGCAGCGCCGTCAACGGTCCGGTGGTCGGCCGAGATGGTGGCCTGCATCACCATGGCCTTGCGGAAGCCGGCCTCGCTCTCGTCATCGGGGACCAACCTCGCCTCGGTACTGCCGATGGCTAGGATGCAGCTCTGCGGCCGGTTGATGATGGCGCTAAAGTTGGTAATGCCATACATGCCCATGTTGGAGATGGTGAAGGTGCCGCCCTGGTATTCGTCCGGAGACAGCTTGCCCGCGCGCGCCCGCGATGCCAGCGACTTGGTGGCCGCCGAGATGGTGGTCAGACCGCTGCCGCCAACATCCTTGACGATCGGCGTGATCAGACCCGTGGGGGTTGAGACGGCGATGCTGATGTCGGCCTTGTGGTTCTGGCGGATGAAGTCACCGTACCAGGCCGAGTTGACGTCCGGTACCTCCCGGAGCGCAAAGGCGGCCGCCTTGGTGATGAAGTCGCCGACGCTGAGCTTGGCCGCCTTCGCCTTTTCGACGTCCTTGCCCGCCTTCTCACTGGCGGCTTTGTTGAATACCTCACGCAGCTTGAGCACCTTGTCCATCTCGACGTCGATGCTGACGTAGTAGTGCGGCACGGTCGACTTGGACTCGGTCAGGCGCGAGGCAATGACGCGGCGCATGTTGGAGACGGGGATGTCGGTGAAGTCGGCCGAGCTGCTGCCGGCGGCCGCCTTGGGCGCAGTGGGGGCGCCGCCGGAAGAGGCCGGCTTGGAGGCGCTCGGCGCCGAAACCTGGGGAGCGGGGGCGGCAGCGGCGGCAGGCTCCTTGTAGTTCTCGACGTCGGCCTTGATGATCCTGCCCTCGGGGCCGCTGCCCTTGATCTTGTCGAGCGCGATGCCCTTCTCCTGCGCGATCCTCCTAGCAACCGGGGTGGCAAAGATGCGCGCACCGGCAGGCCTCGAGCTCGAGTTGCCCGAAGACGACAACGAAGCACCGGACGAAGAGGAAGATGACGAAGTGGCGGGCTTGCTCTCCTCCTTGGGTGCCTCCTCCTTGGCGGGCTTGGGCTCCTCGTCCTTCTTCTCCTCGGGGGCGGGGGCCGAGCCGGACTCAGACTGCGCCTTGGCGGCGAAGTCGTCGGCGCCCGACAGGTCGTCGCCCTCCTCTGCCATGATGGCAATCAGCGAGTTAACCTGGACAGCCTTGGAGCCGTCTCCGACCTGTCCATGGGGAGGACACAAAGAAGAACAAGAGATTGGCGCGGAGTCGCATCAGAGCACCTGTTAGCGTCCGAGCTTGCTGTGAAGAAGAAGGAGCTGTTGCTATTCCCCCCTGGGCTGCGACACTCACAATGATCTTGGCTAGGACACCGTCGTCCTGGGCCTCGACGTCCATAGTTGCCTTGTCGGTCTCCTGCGAGTCCGAAAACATGCGACCAAACGGGCAGCTGGTCAGCGTGTGCTCATCTGGCTCTCCGGCTGCGTTCCGCAAAGCCTCTCTGCTCAGCTGCTCCAGCCCAGTCCCTGTCTTGGCTGTCCCAGCAAGGGCCGTCTGAGCGGCAAAGACTCACAATCTCGAGGAGGACGTCGCCAGCGCTGAAGGCCTCGCCAGGCTGCTTCTTCCACGCCGCGATACCGCCCTCGGTCATTGTGGGGCTCATGGCGGGCATGTTGAACGGAGAGAGGGCGAGGGCCTGTCGCGACGAGTGGAACGCTGTCGAGTCGAAGTAGCATGGCGAGGTCAAGAGCAGATCGAAGGAGTCAGTTCCTCCTTGCCTGCCGGCCCAGCGCAGAATGGGGGACGAGAAGATTGTGCGCCACCTACAGATCTCCGAGGGAGCTCTGCTGCGTCCATAGACGAAGGGAAGCGTGCTAGTGATACGTACATCGCTGTGCGAGGGCCGACTTTGCCACGAAGGCGCTGCGCTGGAGGACGCGGAAGGACTGCATGGCGATGGCAGCTGTAGGGGCGGTGGTGATGGAAGTAGGTCTAGCAGGGAGGTGAAGACGGCGACCTGTCGTGGTCCGTGTCCCAGTTCAGGAGGCGATGGGGAAGGCTGCATCCGAGATCAAAGAAGGCGAAGAGCGAAGGGGAGGGTTATGGTGGTGGCGAGCTTAGCGTACGTACAGGTAGACGGCGGTGAGAGGAGGAGAAGGGAGGATGACCTACGAGATATCCGAGAGCACGAGGGCGAGCGAGGGGAGGATGAGGATGAGGATGAGGATGAGGATGGGGAGAGGAGAGGAGAGGAGGGAGGGAGAGGGGCGGGATGGGTCGAGGGACGAGGGACGAGGTCCAAGAAGCTCGATAAGCTGCCTGGCCAGAGCGGCGGCAGGCGGGCGGAGCTTCCCGATGCCTCTGTCCCTCCTTTCCGCCGCGCAGGCGCAGGCCGGGCGGGCCAGGCCGAATTTTCTCGCCTTTGGAAAAGTTGGCCAGCGGACAGAGCTTCGTTGGGGCTGGCCCTCGGCATCGTTCCAACAGCGGCCATAGCAAGGCCGCCGCCTCAAAGACCAGGCCGAGCGCCGGACGTTATCGATGCGCTTGATTAGACCGTCAGGGTCGAGGGTCAAGGGTTGCGGATCGCGGGCCGAGGGCCACGCGGGAACCTCCGACAATCAGGCCAGGCGGTCCTAAACCCTCTCGGAAGCACCCGCCCAACCGCGCGTCGCTGCAGGGGCAACGAGAGAATCCCAACACCTGCCGGCCGGTGCCATCACACGAGAAGATCGCTATGATGATGGCTACGACCTTCCTGCCATCTCGCCGTCGCCCGGGCGGCATGTAATGGAGGTGCGAGTTCACGGTGGCCGCGTCGACGGGACGCTCCGCCTGTTCTTGCGCTTAAGCCCCTCACCTGCTGCCCCCAACGGCGTTCCCCTCACACCCTCGGACGCTCAGTCTGGATCCACTCCGCATCCCTTTTTGGCGCTCTCTTTTTGATTGATGTTACAGCGCCTAGCTGTCAGCACTGGCAACGGCACTACAGTGCCGTGCATCTAATCTGGCATAGCACCGCGGCAAACGCGATCACGGGCGCGGGCGACTTGTTTTGGGCTTTACTTGCTGGTGACCTTGTGCAGCGACTCGGCTGCGAAACAGGGCAGGAGAAGCAGGACGGCGTTGATGAAGAAGTCAGCGAACCCGTAACGACCAGATCGGCAGCACGAAAGGACAGCCACAACGAATGGCTCACCGAGGTGCTTGACGTTGTGCTATTGGAAGTCAGCGGTGGCGGCACCAGGACAAGGGTCAATAAGTTGACAAGACCGCAGCGTCAGCAAAATCCACCCTCCGCTTCATCGAGACAGCCATCGCTCCATGCAGCAGATACTCACGTCGGTGATGCCGGCAACCGAGATTCGGCCATCACCCGTCAAGTAGACGTGGTGCTCGTTGCAGAGCTTGGCGACCTGCTCAGGCGAGACTGCAGAGTGAAGCAGAACGAAAGGCGACATAGGAGGAAGCGCTTCAATCGTCAGCATGTCGCGCTCTATCCTCATACCGATGTGGTCTCGACAGGGACGCAGCAAGACTCACTTCCGAGGAAGGCGAACATGCCAATCTGGTTGGCTATTGCGCGCGCGAGACAAGGATGACGAAGCGATTAAGTCGAAAGGGTCAGCACCCCAACCCTCCACCTAGTTATCCGGCCGCTGACGACGTACTGATGTGGTCCCAGTTGAGCTGGGAGTTGAGATCGTTGACCAGGAGGTTCTTGAGGGTCGAGCGCATGCCGTTGATGCGGTCGGCCATGCCCTTGACCTCGCCGAGCCTGAACAGGGCGGCGGTTCGGAGGTCAAACGACGGCAGCAGGGGATCGAGGGAGAGGGACATGGTCAGCAAGGTGCGCCGAGGGAGCGAGCTCGAGCATGCCGGGTCTGCAGGCCTAGACTCACCATTGCTGGTAGAGGGCCGGGTCGGCGAGGATGGAGCCGGCAATCTTGGCGCCGTGGACAGGCGGGTTGGAGTACATCGGTCGGACGATGATCTTGATCTGGCTGTCGACGCGAGCCCTCTCGTCGGGGTCAGCAGTGACGAGCGAGAAGGCGCCAACACGCTCACCGTAGAGACCCATGTTCTGCAAAGAGGAGACGAAGGAGCGCACGACGTGAGTCGGTCAGTACAAGTCTTGGCCTTCCCAGGGACGGCGCCCGACTACCCACCTTGGCGAAGCTCTGCGAGAGGGCAATCTGGTGGCCCTGCTCGACAAAGTGGCGGACGGCAAAGGCGTCGCGGTCGATATCGCCGCTAGCAAAGCCCTGGTAGGCCATGTCGAAGCAGGGGAAGTGCTCTTTTTCCTTTACGACGTCGCTGATCACCTTCCACTGCTCCTGAGTGGGGTCGACGCCCGTGGGGTTGTGGGCGCAGGCGTGAAGGAGGACGACGGACTTGGCCGGGGCGGCCTTGATGTCATCGAGCATGCCCTTGAAATCGAGGCCAACGGTCTTCTTGTCGTAGTAGCGGTACTGCTTAACCTCGAGGCCCGAGTCGCGGAAGATGGGCGTGTGGTTGCCCCACGACGGGGTGGGGAGGTAGATGGCCTTGGCGTCCGGGTAGTGGCGCTGGACGAAGGCGCCGCCGATACGGAGGGCGCCGGTGCCCGAGATGGACTGAGTGATAGCGATGCGGTTCTCCTTGATGGGCGCGCTGTCCTTGCCGTATGCGAGGATGGCGGCGTTCTTGGTAAAGTCGGCGAGGCCGGTAATGGGGAGGTACTCCTTGTCGCCCTTGGCGCCTACGATGAGCTCCTCGGCCTTACGGACCGAAGGGAGGACATAGGGCTTGCCGTTCTCGTCGCGGTAGGCACCGACGCCGAGGTTGATCTTGCGCGGGTCCTGGTCACGCTTGAAGGCCTCGGTAACGCCTGAGGAGGGCGGCGAAGAGAGCAACGAGGGCGAGGAAGAGCGAGTCAGTTGAGTGAACGAGCGCCCGCGGCACCGACAGCCATGCGGAGAGGACTTGCCTTTGAACGCAAGGGTCACTGACGACACAGCTACCTACCGAGAATAGGGTCGGGGGGACCGCTCTGGACGTGGGCCCAGGTGCTCTTGAACTGGCGAGCGGGGACAAAGAGGCTGTCAAAGGCCGAGGGGGCGGCTGCCATTGACGTTGCGGCGGATCGGACGAGGACGGGGGCGAGCATGATGGACAGCGCTATTGGGGATCGGGACGAAAAGGCGGAAGGGGGGAAGGGATGAGGTGATGGTGATGGTGATGGTGATGGTGGTGAGCCAGCAGGGAAGGAAGCAGGTGGGGCGAGGGAAGAACGGCGATGGCGGCGACAGAATGCTGTTAGCTTGGCTGACCTTGCTCGGCTTAGCTCTGCTCTGCCGTCTCTACACCTCCTCCGAGCCCTGCCTGCTGCCTGCTGCCTGCTGCCTGCTGGCCGGACCGGCCGCCCCGCAAAAGACGCGGCGTTGCATTCACGATGTTATTATTCATGATCCTCAGCTAGTTAGCTTGCTTGCTTGTATGCGTTGCAGCCTGTCTGCTCGGAAGAGCCGCGCGGTTGAGAAGCCGGCTTCACCCTGGGCGCGCCGGTGATCCGGGCGGAAGGCAAGCCCCTCTGGATGCTCTTTTTGGCGCCCGTGCGCACGCCGCATCGGCTCGGCCCGCCCGTGCTGGCCAACGGACGACTGCGCGAACGCTGAGTCAGCCAGGTCATGGACCCTCTCTCTCTCTCTCTCTCTCTCTCTCTCCGGCCACCGACTCAGCGAGGTCCTCCTTTCCTCTTGCTCCCTCCCGCCACCCTCTTCGCAAGCAAGGCTGCCTGTCCATCCGAGCATCCCGCCGCCCGGCTGCTCATCAGCGACAGCGTTGCCACGGCCCTCCTTCAGCCTCACCTCCCTCACCACCGCCACCCTCCCACCTTGACCTCGAAACGAGCGAGCGAGCGCTGGCCGTCCGCCTGGTCACCGCCCAACACGATCTCCTCTGCATCCCACACGACGACGACGCAGCCTTGACCTTCGGCGACGTCCCACCACCCCCTTGGCTTCTACTCGGGCGAGGTGGCCACCGTGCAGCAAGAGAGTGACAGCAGCAGGCTAGCTGCTAGCCTCGTACGGGCTCCCGTTACTCGGTCACAACGCTGGCCATCGCTCAACTTCTTCACTCCAACGCAACACTCGACACACCCGTCTCTCTCGCTCGCGAGATGCCGCTCTCCACCATCATGGCGGTCGTGACGCCGTCGGGCTCAGCTCCAGCGCTCGTCCAGTCGACGCTCAACTTGTCCAGCGCTCCCTCCGGCAGCAGCAGCAGCAACACCCACGCCCTCGTCCATGTACACAGCATCGGTGCAGCGAGTGCGTTCGCCAACGTCAACAACAACAACAACAACAGCAGCAGCAGCAGCAGTAGCGTCAGCAGCAGCAATCCCGTATCGGCCCTCATCGCCGGACGCACTACTGTGGTCGCTCCGCCTAGCCTCTCGACCGTCAACCACTCCGACACCCACGCCGGCAACCGCGCTCGCGAGCGAGTTCAGAGGCTCGCCGGACGCACCTCGCAGCTCTCGGTCCGTCCGGACCTCCAGCAGAATGTCTCTCCGCCCACCGCCGCGGTTCCCGTCTACACGCGCGAGAACATCTCGACCTCGCAGGGCTGGAGCATCCCACCGCCCCACGCCGCTCTGCACAAGCCTCCGCCGCAACCGCCGATGGGGCCCGGACCGGAGGCGACCGGAGAGTTCACCGTCCATCATTCCTTTTGTAAGACCGCCGAGCAGCGAGGCGACGTGCTAGTGCGCGTCGAGGGCGTCGAGTTCTACGTTCATAAGCATGTCCTCATGTTTTCGTCGCCGTTTTTTGCATCGTTGCTGGAGGGTGAGTGGAGAGAGTTACAGCTGGCTGCATACATGGCCACCTCGGCGTCGTTTTCCCAGGGCCACACCGATGCGCTCGACGACGTAGAGCAGCTGCCACGTTCAGACACGGACGACGAGCTCGAGGTGCTAGCAGATGAGCATGCCGACGCCGACAAAGACGGAGCAGATACCAACGAGGATGAAAGTCAGGAGGAGCAGTCTGAGCAACTGGCTGGAGTGAAGGACGATGCCCGAGCGGCTAGGAGGGCCGACGAGCCTTCGACGTGGCCCAGCGAAGAGGAAGACAGAGGCGAAACTGGTGTACGCTCCGATGAGAACGATGTGGGCCACGGCTCCGAGCAAGCGCTCGTCAGTCCCCCGTCCGGGGAAAGCGGTGCCGACAGTATGCGCGGCGACAACGACGATGACGACGTCATCGAGGCCCCGGTCCGCAGCAGCACCGTCCGCGCGTCCTTCTACACCGCCGAGTACCACTTCGAGGACGCTACCGACGTGCTCTCTGACGGGACGTCCGAAACAGCGGCAGAGGCGGGCACCAATCCGACGTCAGAGGAGACGCGGCAGGTCAGGATCGATGATGCGCGGCGGGCACTCGAGGGGAACATCACTGCCCCCGAGGCCTTGGAAAGCGTTGCGAACGATCGGCTCGGGGAGCTGTCTGGGACAGTGAGCCCGGAGGCTGTGGGGACTGTGAACAGTACAGGCAGCCGTGCGTCCCTGCAGGCAACGGCCAGCGACTCGCGACAGGGCTGCGATCCAGTCCGTCAATCGCGGCGTCGAATTGCTAGCCTTGACAGCTGCCAGCGAGGCCCGGCGCACCTACGCAAGCACAAGCCTAAGGCGCGAAGCATCGATCTGCATCGCAAGGCCTCGAAAAAGTTTGGCGAGGATCTGGCTACTCGCGCCATGCCAACGCGCAAGTCGTCGAAAAGCTTTGATCTGGCGGTCATGTCCAAAGGCGCGGCCGCCGCGGATCAAAAGCACGGATCGGAGCCGGTCAGCCCTCTGGCTCGCTTCGAGTCGCTCGCCACACCTCCCGGGTCGCCCGCACCTAGATCATCGACGGGTAGCGGCGCCGGCAGCGGCTGCCCACACACGGCCGAGGCCCGCAGCCGCGCCTCTTCGCAAGATCCGTTGATGCTGCTGCGGAAGAAGCCTCGGTCGCAGCAGCGCATTGCGGAGAACCGATCCAGACGGCAAACGCGGTCTCAGCAGCGAGGCGGCAGCAGCGGGCTGATTGCGGTGGTCGACCTGGAGGAAGAGACGGCGACGACGTTCCAGAGCTTCCTCTTCCACATCTACCCGCACCTCGACCTCCACGTGACGTGGTACAACTGCGGGCCGTTGCTGCGCTTTGCCGACAAGTTCCAGGTCCCTTACATGCGGCGCAGCTGCATCGACTTCCTCAAGGCAGCGCTGCCGGGGCGGTCAATTGAGGCGATGCGGATCGCGGAGCAGCACCAATTGCCGGAGCAGTACCGTGAGGCGAGCCGACACGTGCTCGACAACTACTCGGAGTGGTACCCGGAGGAGCTCGAGGTCCTGAGCAAGGAGACGCTGCTGAAGTTGGAGCGCAAGCGGACGTGGTTCCTGGAGCGAATGCTCAAGCTAGGCCTGTGCAGCCCGGCGCGCGACTACGAGTGCCACGCCCACTGCCCCGACCCGCAGAGCTGCGCTCGGCTGCTGCAGGACAAGTGGCAGGCGGCCTATGCCAACACGTTCCGCTTCAGCCCGCCGCAGCCCAGCGCCATTTTCCGCCACCTGAGGGACCTCGACGGCGCGCCGTTCCTGGCGATGAGCGCGTGCCAGAGCACGGCCAAGGCGTGGGTCAGGCTGCTGTTTGACCGCATGTTTTCGCTCGATACGATCCATACGCCGAGGCAGTTCCTCTTTGTCAGGCTGGAGGCGCAGACGCCGGCGAGGGGCGGCGGCGGCGGTGGCGTCAACAAGGAGGTGTAGGGGTGCGGGTGACCTGAGCGGAGGGTCGGGATGTTGGGAGATGGGTCGGTGGCGTGTTGTAACCGTTTATCCTCTTCCCCGCATCTCTTCACGCTTTGTATACAATGATTCAGGAATGCAAGAAGTTCACGAAGCAGCCGTGTGAAGCCTTCGCAGGAGGCGGTTTGTGGCGTCGAGTGTTGCGCAGCGCCGTCCAGCGTCCGACTCCTTCCTGACCGGCCCATCGTCGTACGTTGCCCCTACGCCTCCCCCGGCGCCTCTGTGCTCTCGTCCCGACGCGGTCCTCGACACTATGACGAAGAGGAAGTCACCTCACTTTGCGGCCTACCCTTCAACGCAACGTCCTGCTTGAACTTCCTCGTAATGTCCGAGTAGCAGTAAGCGCAGATGTGATGTTGCAGTTTAGGACGGGAGCAAGAAGGGCAATGGACCATATCTGACGGGCGTGTGGTGGTGGTGGTCGTTCGTTATGATAGATTGGAGAGAGGTGTCAGCTTATGTCATTGAGAACGCAGTGGAGAGGGAAAGGAGCGGTACGTACCAACACGATCCTTTAATCCTTTATTAGCACTTCTCATAGACTTTCGACTATGCGAAACTTTTTTCTTAGGAACAGCACGGAGGATACCATCCCACCATTTTCCCAGTGTATTCTCCGTCTCCTCTCCTCCCTCTGTCTCTGTTTCTCCTTCCCTTACACTTCCAGAGAGGCCAGAAAGTGCAAAAGCAGGTGTGGAAGGTGGTAGGACCTCATCGAATGGTGTGTAAAGTCGGAGAGAGATATTGTAAGTCCAAGATCCGAGTGTGAGACGAAGTGGTCGAGTGGTTGTGCAGAGTCCTCGTGTAGAGGTAGACGGTAGGGAGCGGAGGGGACCGAGTGTGGTGCGCAGCATCGCGGAGAGGTGGATGGTGGTGCTCAAGGAAGGTCAGGGTGTGGCGTTGCGGGTGAGCAAGGCGAGACGTCAGGAGAGGTCACGGTGAGGTTGCAAGATGACAAGCGGTCAGGCAAGGCAGCAGCGACAGTCCGACTTTTCTCCAGAGCGTCAAAGAATCGGGATTTTTATCGCGCGAGAGAACAAAGGGCTGAGACACGTGGCATGGTAGATCCTCGCCGTTGCATTCGATGCTACCACGCCATCCATTGGCTTTCTAGGGATCGCACCCGTCTATAAAAGTCGGCCTTGTGCTCGTACTCGCGCACCCGTGTCTGTGCGCGCCCACGAGACTAGGACACCATTGTATCACCGAGCTCAATTGAGCTTGTCGCCCTTGCTCCCCTTCTGCGGCACCAACGTCTCTTCCGATCCGTCCTGATGGTGCATCAGCCCCATCCTCTCCCCCTCACTAAGCTGTTCCCGCGCTTTCCTCGTCATTCTCGAGTGCGACGCATCACCCTCGTCATCTTCATCGCCAATCTCAAAGACCACATCGTTGTTGGCTAAGGACGGATGCGGCTTGTGCTGCGACGATCCACCCGCCGTCGTCGCAGAGGGGGCGGAAGGAGGTGGGGGGGCGGCAAAGATGGGCGGTGGTGGCGGGACCTGATGCCGCGCTCCACGAGAGGTGGGCTTCGACTCGTCGTCGTCATCGTCGCTCTCGTCGCCCGGTCCTCCCGTGTGCTGCGCAAAGGTGTCGACTTCGAATCCTTCCGCGTCCGGATCGTCTTCCGTGGCTAGCTCGTCCGACATCTGCGGTGGGCACACGCATGGTCATCGTGGCGAAAGCGTCAGCACAGGGGAGCCATCTTTCGGTGCAGGAGAACAATGACAATGGGAGAGACACTCACAGCGAGGCGCATGTTGTTGCCCGTCGGACGCCAGACCCAGGTAATGGCGGTAAACACTGGGAAGAAAGCAGCAGCAAAAGGGCGACTCAGCAGCTGAAGAGAGCTGAAGGCAAAGACAAGGTGCGTCGCAAAGGGTGCACTCACCAGCCAGGTAGAGACACGCCAGCCATCCATCCAACAGGAACCACCTGTAGGGCCACGTACCCGGCGCGAAACCCTTGCCGCCAGATTGCGAGAAAGTGATCGATGAGACGACGAAGAAGGCGAACTGTTGATGGCACACCGGAGCTCAGCATCAGTCAGACTGCACGTCCATCAGCTCCGACGCCGACTGGCCACTCACGATAAAGACGATGGCGCCAATGAGGATGCGGTGTAGCTTGACAAACATACCGCGCTTGAAGGTCTGCTTGCGCTGGGTGAGGTACTCGATCGACTGGTTGAGCGAGTTCATGATCCACATCATCAGAGCCGTCAGGGTCATGGCGAGCGGGAAGATGAAGAGGAAGATCCACGCTCCGCCCTGGTCGATCTGGATCAGCACGATGCCGATCGAGTAGAGGACGCCAAAGACAAAGTGTGCCCCGGTGAGCATCCGGACCTTGAACATCGCCGGCCCGATCGAAGGGCGCACGACGCCGTAGCCCATCCTGTGCGAGATCGTGGGACAGAACACGCACGAAAAGGGCAAGGGAAGGGTGTCAGCGCAAGAGCAATGGGCCACTCTTTCCGCACCCTATGGCTCAGGCATGGGTGTCCGCCGCCGCCGCGCAAACTCACGAGACGATCAGCAGCAAAAAGAAGCTGACCGAGTTTTGCGCCGCGTCGAGGATACTGGTGAGGACGAGCAGGAAGCGGGCTCCAGCCGTCACCGTAGTGCTGCCCTCGACCGACGAGATCTTGAACAGGTCGATCAGATGCGAGTTGAGGTACGTGTAGTATACCCACTGCGCCGCCATCTCGACGATGAGGAAAACGATGGTGCCAGAGATGAAGTGCTGCACCGTCAGCATCCTGCGGGGAGCGCCATCATAAGCCAGCAGAAGGAAAGAGCATGTCAGTGAGCAGAATATAGAAGATGAGCGGGGCGGGAAGGCGGTCGAAGAGCCAGACCGATGCTCACTCGTCCTTGTGCCGGATGCAGAGGTAGAGCCAGCCCAGGCCAAGCAGGATGTAAACGGAGGTCAAGTAGAAGTAGAACTGCGCAGGGGACCAGGA
Source organism: Thecaphora thlaspeos (assembly GCA_900291925.1). Classification (NCBI taxonomy): domain Eukaryota; kingdom Fungi; phylum Basidiomycota; class Ustilaginomycetes; order Urocystidales; family Glomosporiaceae; genus Thecaphora; species Thecaphora thlaspeos. Next base: position 653,647 of record UWYS01000013.1, on the reverse strand, counting down.
GAGGAAGATAGAAGGATCCTCCGTCAGATCGGGACATCCCCTGGGTAGTTCGTCGAAGATACAATGGTTAGCGCCACTCACGTTGAGCTTAGGGTACTCGGCGGCCGGCAGGTTGCCCTTGAAGCTGTTGTAGAAGGTCAGCCGGCCCTTGAAAGCTGCGTGACTCGAAGCTTGCGATGCTGAGCTGGCCGGAAGCGAAGTCAGGGGCACGGCCGCTGAGGCACCAAAGAAGAGCGGGAGGCAAGAGTTTCCAGCATAAGCGGTCAGTTGAGTTGCTAGAAACCTCCCTTCCGAGCTCGACGAGGCAAACACGGTGGCTCACTCGCACCGAAACAATAGTATCCCGACTCTTCCACTGCATAGGTCTGAAAAGAGACGCGAGAGGTGTGAGACGATGCAAGAAGACGATGCGGTCAGCAAGAGCTAGGCTAAGAGGCAGCGAATCGAGCGCGACCTGCTGCTGCTGACCAAGTTCGTTGCCTCAGTGGCGCCGGGCTTGAAGTCGACCCTCTGCTTTTGAGCCGCCGCCGTCCCATTCTCCGTGATGAAGTTGCCGACGTCCTTGGGGCCGCAGAGGTTTTGCCTGGCTGCCTGTGCCGTGCAGATGTAGGTCTTGATCTACGCCATGGGCCGCGTAGCGATGTAAAGTGTCGCGGTCAGCGTTACGACTCTTCGATCCTGGAACCAGACCAACGCTCTGTCTGCAGCACCAGCTACGAACTCACCTTGAAACCAAATACATCTCGTTCGTCTGACGGCTTTCCGAGCTTGTCGAAGTCTTCGAACTCATAGAAGATGGTGGCCGCTGTCCCGGAGGATTCCTTGTCGAAGATGGCTGCAAGGTGTTGTGGGAGCACGGCATCACGAGTATCGTCAGACAAGCGATTCCGTGGCAGTCCTAGCTTCTTAAATGACGGGCAGCCGCAACGGTTGCTCACCTTCGATGCGGCTTCCCTTGCCGGCGTACATGCCGCTACAGGTCTGCCTGAGCTGGTCCTTTTCCGAGATAGCGACAGTGTAGGCGCTGGCGAGCTTGCTGCCGCGCTGTAGGCCGGGAAGCGATGGGACAAGCGCCAGGAAGGCGAGCAGCCAGGTCGCTCGTATGAGCAGAGCCGACCAACGCCACATTGGTGACAATGATGTCGCCGTGACCATCTCCGTGTGTCGACGCGATGGACGAGGGGGAGCGGGTAGGGTGGCCGGACGTGACGGAGCAATCAGGCGTCGGGACCTCTGACTACCTCTGCTGGAGGGGATGAGGCTGGAGCGGGGAAGTCTCAGTCGTCTGCGAGTCGAGCAGGTGTCGGGTTGATCGGGTGGATTCTCGGCGCGCGGTGTGGGTATGGAAGAAGGAAAGAAGGGCGGTGCTGGTGGGAAGGTGGAAAGGGACCCTGGCCTGCCCTCTCCTTGGCCGGCCTCAGCCTGCCGACAGCCGCCGCCGCGTCTTTCTTGGCATGGCCCGTGCTCCCTTTGTCGCCGCGACGGCTTCCCCTCTCCGTGCATGCATCATCGGGCAGACGCTCGAGATCGGGCAGGGACCAACTCAGCCTCTCGACACGCATCGTCCTCCGATAGCACAAGGCTTGGGAGTCGATAGGTAGCCTCCCGGCCGCCAGGCATGTCTGGTAGCCAGTCCAGCGTGTTGGCGATACCGAGCTGTTCCGCTTCGCCGAACAATACCGTCGCAGTATGGTCAAGACGACTACCGGAGGCTGCTGCAGATTATCCTGCATCAGGGCAAGGTCGTGGAGCAATGGCGTGACTCTCTCGACACCTACTGAGGCATCGCAAGCCTGTATGTTGTAAGGAACCCCCCAGCCCCTACATGTTTGGATGAATCTGAATCATAGCCATCTCCCTGAAACGACCCAGAGTCTGGCACTTCCCAAGATGCTTCGAGTAGCTTGGAAGATGGCGATGACAATGAGGCCGACGAAGCAGGTTCCTCCTATCTGGGGGACCATGCTGCCGATGTACGCACCTGGCTTAACAGCGACAATTCTTCGATGCGGCAGTCGGCTCGACCGGGCAGAAGAGAACGCTCCGTCCCTGGGCCGTCGTCGAGCCTCTTCGAACATTCCTACACGCCATCGAGCCTTGCAAGTGGCAAGACGAGGGCTGCCTATCGCTTCATCTCCTCTATTCTTTCTACTGCACCATGTCTGCTACGCTCTCTGAAACTCTACCACCATACCATCCCACGACATGACGAGCTTCGGGATCCAATTCCTCGCCTTCTTCCACTCCCTCTCCTCGCCCTCTTCCTCTTCTTCCCCCTGCCCTCTCTTCGCCTCCCCTTTTACCTCCACCGTCATCCTCCTCTCACATTCCTCTTCATCCCACACACCATCCCACCATCTTACACCACCCGCTTCACCTTTCCCCACCTCTTCGAGCTTTCTCTCCCTCGCATTTGGATTAGCAACTTGCCACCTCATCAGATCCCTTCGCCAGGTATCGAGTAGATCTTGTGTGGCGTGGTGTTCGATTCGATGGGTGAAGTCGGTGAGGATACCGAGTTTCGGCAGCTTGGTGGAGGAAGAGGAGGAGGGGAGAGAAGAGAGGAAGCTCAGAGCTTGTGAAAAGGAAAAGTGCGAAGAGTGGCGGTCCATCTTGAGTGCGTCTATCACTATTGCTTCGGAGCCAGACATGAGTTGGGCGGTCGAGGCGGGGACGGAGTGCTGTTACGAGGTCAGGCCAAAAGATCGGGTCAGCATGTCGCCGAGGCATCGCTATAGCTCAGAGACAGGGGGTGATGGCGGTTAGGGGTCGGAGACTCACGCAGTCGCTGACGTAGCTGAAGCCGTCGATCCGGAAGCCGAGGGTCCAGAACGGCTCCGTACGGTTGATGAAGCCGTGTAGGACGGGAAGAGGCTGGATCTGCACCTGTCCCCGACCCGTACCTATGGTGAAGGGTCTGTCCTGGTCGATGATGTGCCATCGCAACGTCCCTACGTCCCCACCGCCTGTCCGAGCGCCGCGCCAGGGATGACGGGGGCGTTCACGGGTCAGCAATCGCATCTCTACACCGCGTCGCTTGAACCGGTCGCCCGTGGACTCACCAGTGCTCTTACTCCGATCCACCAAATACGGAAACATTCCCTCCACCGTCTCCATACACTGTTCCGTCAGGTAGATGTCCACGTGCGGCTGTACGACTCCACCCATCGTCCAAGCTCTCAAGTCGTCCAGTCCAAGTACCGCATCGGCATGCGCGTGCGTCAGTAGCACAGCCTTGAGCTTCCTTACCCCGTTCTTCGGAAAGTGCACCAGAGCGTTGGAGTAGAACGTCTTGCCACAATCGATGAGGATCGTGCTATCCTCCGACTCGTGCTGGTGACGACCGACAACGGCTACGCTCGTACAGCCGCGACGGTTGCGAGAGCGCGGCTTCATGGCGTCCGAGCAGGTAGGGCAGCCGCCGAAAGAGGGAGAAGTGACGCAGTGGACCGCTGGCACTTGTCCTGAGGTGCCCGTGCCAAGGAAGACGACCTTGCTCAGCCAGGTGGAGGAGAGCGAGGGGAGGATTGGGTCGGCGTGCGAGATCGAGAGGGCGCCGTTGGACGTCGAGGTGGGGGCGTGGCCGTTCATCGTATCGGTGTTAGAGGCCCAGAAGGCTTTGATGCTGCGTGCAGGGTGTTGAAGATCAAGGTAGCTCGGATGCTAAGGTGGCGGTTCAGAAGAAAGCTCGAGACAGACGGACAGACGGACCGAACCCTTCGGCCTATCTTCTCGGAAAATGACGCAAGCCTGGGAGTCACTCCGGTGTGGAGGTCTCACGCCGGCACAACGCTACACAACGAGCCACGACGACGACGACAAGAACCCTGCCCAGCGCCTACCACCATCGTCTCAGACGATCTTCTTCTATCAGAACCCGCTCAGCATGGCCGAAAGTGTCTCTCGCAGCTCTCCACATCGTACAGCAGTAAAGGAAGACCGGACGAGCGCGTCGGTCAGCGCCGACCTCGTTGGACGGAAAAGGATGACCTCGTTCGCTCGGCGGTCCGTCCACTCACTCCTCTCGTCCCGGCTGAGGTCGTTCACCTGCGTCATCTCGGCCTTGAACTGCTTCTTGCGGTCGCGGAAGGTCTTGTGGATCTGCTCCACCTTGTCGACCTGCCTGTCGCCTGAAATCGGGGCACGAGAACACATGGAAGTCAACGACAGATCAGCGGTCGCTGGATGCAAAGCCAAGAAGGTCGGGAGCAAGTCTTATGTTCGTGACGGCGTGGCACTTGCGCATCTGCTGAACGTCTCGCTTGAAGCGATCGCGACTCTCCTGTCGGGCCTGGTAGTCTCGGCTGAGATCGACGGGCGGGAGGGACAGAAGATGAGGACAGGACAATCGCAACACCACTCTCAATGTTGTCAAATCGGCTATTGACTACTCGTGATGTTCGTGGCGGCTTACCTGAGGCACTCGAGGTGCTGCTCGATAGCCTCGATCGACTCCTCTACGACCTTGAGGAAGTCGTCCGTCACGTCTGCCAACTCTTGTGCAAACTCGGCGTGGGCCTGTGCAGCGACGCTGCAGCTCTCCCTGTCGTTCTTCGTCCGCCTCGTCTCGGCCACCGGTGTCAGCGATGCCCAAGGGGGTCCTTCGAGCTGCGGCGGCCGTGAAGAGGAGGGTACAGGGACATTCACCTGAACGAGTCGGAGAGGTTGGCCATGTCCGCAAAGCTGCCTCGCACGGCAGCAAAGGCTTTGCGGCTGCTGTTGGCCTTCCTCTGGCGACAATTTGCTTCCAGCATCTTGAGAGGCTCTGTGAGCGTTGCAGGGGTGTGACAAGAGCGCCTTCAGCTTGGCTAGTCGAGTCCGTAAAACGTCCAGGCAGCTGCCTGGGCTCACCTTGCAAGGCGGCGACGACATCGCTAGCTATGGCCTCCTTCTCCCTTCTGGCCTGCTCGTATTCGATCTCCCTGCTCGCAAAAGGCAGTCACGAGACATCGTCAGGGCGACTGCAGAACTAAAAAGAGGGGCGTCGAAGGAGACTCGCGCAGCTGCTCACCTCTTCCTACGCTCGCTGTCCTCTTCTAGCTCCTCCTCTGAGTCACTCGACGCAGTCACATCGCTTCCGTGTCCTCCGTCGCCCTCCCTGTTCTCCTCAACCCTCTCTCGGCCCTGAAAGCGACGGAACTGGCTACGTCTGCCCTGAAGCGTAGCTACGCGGAAGGTTGGTGAGGTAGACGGCGGCGTCAGCATGCCCCGGGCGCGAGTGCCGAGCGTTGTGGTGGCCGCCACTGCCGCTGAACGGCAACCGAGCCACACCGGGCTGGTCAGGGCTGCGTTCGATAGGAGGACGGAAGGCGCGCACTTGAGGGTTAGCTCTAGCCGTTCCTGTGCCTGAAGGCGCCACCGTTGTCCGACGAGGGACGGAGTGACTGGACACGACGCCATACCGAGTTCACTAGTCGGGATGATTTGGGCTCGACCGATGCGAGCCTTATGGATGGTGCTGCGCTGCTTCATGGTGTGTGCAGGGTGGGGACCGAGATGGAAAGAAGGCAGCTTGAAAGTGCTCGAGCAAGGTGACGGCGGCTGTAGTGGCGAGAGGGATAGTGGCGAGAGCCGGGCGCCGGCGTGGCTTAAAATCTCGCGCGCTCAACCTCGGGCCGCGGCGGGCGCTGCCTGTGCTCAGGGCGGGTTGCGCCGAGGCTTGACGGCGAACTCGTACTATGGCGACTCGGAGAGTTAGGCTCAGCTGCTAGCGTGGGTCACAATCGATAATCGGATGCTCCGAAAGAGCTGGTCACCGCCAGGTGCAAGCAGAAAGGAGGCGTGCGTCGCTACACGGACGATGAATGCCAAGCGCCCGACGAGCACGACCCCTCAAACCGCCGCCGATTCCGCGCAACGAGTCCGGGAAGGAAGGCGAGCTTCCCTCTCAGATAGCATACAGAGACGGACATATAAAGCTCGTGTCGTCCCCTTCGCCGCCATACCTTCCTCTTGCTCCCCATCATCACAAGCTCTCACTAAGGTCTACTACACAATGACCTACATCGCTCGCTCCGGCAACTCCAGCAACTCGAACAGTTTCAAATCTGGTCGAGGCGGCGGCGGCGGCAAGGATAGCGGTGGCTCTGCACGCCCGACGACAGTCGTCCACCCCCAGAAGGCCAGCACGACGGTTGGCAGCCTCAACAGCGCTCTCGAGAGCCTCTCCGTCTCCAAGCAGAGCCAGATCAATCACTTCAAGACCTCAATCCGTGAAGCTGCAGTCTCGAGCGACCGCAGCAGGGTTCACCAGGCCGAGCGTAGCCTCAACCGACACACCAACGAGGCCGCTAGCTCATTCAAGCAACTGGTAAAGGACTTTCCCAGCAACGTCACGCCCGGACCGAACGCCGGTATCAGGCAGACCACCGCAGCGTTCAACGCTCACAACAATCAGCAGGCGCAGGAAATCAGGCAGATCACAACTAGCCACAACCGAGAGAACCACAATCACGGCGCCGTCACCTCGGTCCGCCAGCACTTTGGCCGCGGAAACCAGGACCAAGCCCGCGGTCTTCAGACTGCGTCCCGCCGTGCTGCCGGTGGTCACTGAAGAAGCGGTGCGGAGATGTCCATCGTCCAGGGCGTCGACACGCTCCCTAGGGTTTAGAGCGCTGCCTGTGTCGCCTGCGAGCTTTGGGAGAAAGGCTGCAGCCTGTCGAGCACAGAATCTATCCGTTTCTGTTCTTCTCGCGCCTTACAGTTCATCGTCGTCCGCATCGTAGAGCGGCGCCTCTTCCGCAACCCTCATCCTGTCCCTCGCCATCGCGCTCTCGTCCTCCAGGTCGAGATCAAGCGAGTATGGCCTCGACCCAATCTCAATCCTAGACGGCCGCGATGTCGCCGAAGAGCCGCTCCGCCTGACGATCGAAACCAACCTCAACGCCTGGACGACGTTACGACCGATGAGCAGGAAGCTGTCGAGCAACTCCTCGCCCTTTCCTGACCTCCCTCCCTGTCCACCGCGGAATGGCGAGCACTCGTGGTGGAAAAAGATGATGCCCAGCGTAATGACGCAGAGCAGCACCAAGCAGAGGTCGACAATGTTGTACGTGCTCTTCCAGAATTGCTGTTTGAGGTCGGCGGCGGAACGATAGGAGGAGCCGGCTGTCAGTTTTAACATCCTGCCGCTGCTACACAATCAGACCTTCTTTCCTTCTTGCTCACCTTGCCGAACGCGACGAGCCTGGTGCCGACCTCTGCGATGAGCAGTAGGTTGATGATGAGCTCGAGCGTGTAGAAGAGCGTGCCGGGGCAGTCTGTCCGCAGCGAGATGGCCACGGTGAGGAGCGAAGCGAGCGCCATCGAAGCGTAGAAGTAGAGATAGGCCGACGAGTGGACGAAGCGGTTTGCAACTCCCTTGAGTACCTCGTCCCTCGAAAGGAAGTAGTGCGATCTTGACGGTGTCGGTCCCGCTGTGCCGCTAACGTCTGTCGGTAACCTGCCGTAACCCCCTCTCGCACCTCCGCCGAAGACGCCGTGTTCGTAGACCCTTCCGACGCCAACCGAATCCTGACCGCCATCCATAGGTAGTCTTATATCGCCACTACCGCCACCACCACCTTGCTGCAGTTGGCCCGTGGCTGGACTGGCCATCTCTGTCAGCTTACGCGCCCACTTGGCCGTCGAGATGCTAAAGACGTTCTGGGTATGTCCTCGCTGCGTCTGGCTGGAAGAGGCGTGCGCGTTGCCAAAGTACGAGGGTGAAGCTCCGCCGTTTGCGACGACCGGATCGGCGATGTGCTGGCGTTGGCGGATGCGTGGGGTTCCGCTGGAGGTGGGCGTGGTGGCACCGCTGGGCGTCGATGCAGCGCTGTAGGCTGCAGGCGACGGGGAGGAAATAGTGGGCGAGCTTTGTGCTTCCGTGGCTCCGAAGCGAACGAGTCGAATGAGAGGCGGAGACTACCGTGCGAAAGAGATAGGGTGAAGGTGGTGGTGCGGGAGAGAAAGGGTCGTGGGAACGAGGGTGAGGTGGGCTTCCAAGCATCCGAGGGTGTGTGGAGAAAGGTGGCGCACGGCGCCGGAGGGGTTCGCTCTGTCGGATGTGCCGGTCGGCATCGCCGCCGTGTCTGTGATTCCTTAGGAGAGGCGGCGAATTGATTGCGCCTCTCTGTGCGCCGCGTTGCTGTTGCTTCGGAAGGAAGCCGGAGCTGGACTGGCTTGGCTTCTCGAAAGCTGGCTGCACGCAACGCCAGACCCTCGAGCCACCTCATCACACTGTCACCTCATCACACGCTCCTCCTCCTCATCACCACACACGACGACCGCCCAACCTCCTCGACACCGGGCCTCCACCGCCGAGCATAATCCTTCAGTTCCCAGCCTCGCTCTACGGACCCCCCGGCGGTCCCGCAGTTGAAACTCGTATCGCCCGCCCGACGGCCACCTCGTCCTAAGTCGGCCCTCCTTCTCACGTCGATACCGCCGCTATGCCGCCAAGGAAGTCGGCACTGCCGACAAAGGAGCGGACGCTCTTCGCCCGCCTTATCTCCGAGTACGAGAACAAAAAGTACAAGCAGGGCATCAAGACGGCCGACACCATCCTCAAAAAGTTCCCCGAACATGGAGGTGAGTGCGGTCAGAGCGCCGCGCAGTGATGTAGAGAGGGGCCGCGTTGGGCTTACCTCACTTGCGTCCGTCATGTTCCCCCTCCGCTACGCCGCAGAGACGCTCTCGATGAAGGGCCTGCTGCTCGGCTCGCTTAGCCGGCGCGAAGAGGGCATCGAGCTGGCCAAGAAGGGCGTCCGCTACGACCTGGCCAGCTTCATCTGCTGGCACGCCCTCGGCATCCTGCAGCGCATGGACAAGAACTACGAAGAGGCCATCAAGTGCTACTCGCAGGCGCTCCGCATTGAGGGCAACAACCTCAACCTCCTCCGCGAGTCGGCCTTTATGCACCTCCAGCTCCGCAACTACCCGCCGCTAATAGACGCCCGCCTCACCATCCTCCGCGCGCAGCCTCACCTTCGGATCAACTGGGTCGGACTCGCCGTCGCACACCATCTCGCTGGCAGCCTCGACGAAGCGGTCCGCGTCCTCGAGTCGTACGAAAACGTCATGCGCGACGTGCCCCGGAGGAATTACGAACATTCCGAGATCCTCCTCTACCACGCCTCGATCCTCGAGGAGAAGAAAGAGTATCAGAAGGCCGTTGACCTGCTCGAGGACAAGATCATGCAGATCGTCGATGAGAAGGCACGGATCGAGGCGCTGGCTCGCTGCTACCAGCATATCGACCGCAGGGCCGACGCCGAGGCGATCTGGCGCGAGCTGATCGCAAAGAGCGCAGAGAACAAGCGCTACTTTGCCGGCCTTCTCGAGGTCAAGGGGATCGACGTCAACCCGACATCGGACGAGGTGCGCAAGGAGGCAGTTGCCCTCTTTGCCGAGCTCCAACAGACATTGCCCAAGTCGACGGCGGCCAAGCGCCTCTCGCTCGTCTTTGCGGCTGGCGACGAGTTCACATCCCAGGCGACCGCCTACGCCCGGTCTGCCCTGACCAAGGGCGTCCCCTCACTCTTCTCGGACCTCAAGTCGCTCTACCGCGACCCCGCCAAGCAGCAGGCGCTCGAGGCAGTCGTCGAAGGCCTCCGGCTCGAGTGGGCCCCCAAGGCGGACGACAAGGAGAGCGACCCGCCGTCGTCCTACCTGTGGGCGCTGTACTACCTCGCCCAGCACTACTCGTTCAGCGGCCAGGCCACGCGCGCCCTTACCTACATCGACTCGGCGATCGCCCATTCGGCCACGCTCCCGGAGCTCCACATGGCGCGGGCGCGCATCCTGAAGCGCGGCGGCGACCTCTCTGCCGCCTCGGACGCCATGACCGACGCGCGCCTGCTCGACGGGCAGGACCGCTTCCTCAACTCGAAAGCCGCCAAGTATCTCCTGCGCAAGGGCGACGTCGCCGAGGCGGTCCGAGTCGTTGGACTGTTCACCAAGCCGGACGCGCCCGACCCGGTGTTTGACCTCAACGAGATGCAGGCGCTGTGGTACCTGACAGAGGAGGCCGACGCCCACCTCCGCACCGGAGACAACGGCATGGCGCTCAAGCGCCTCCACCAGGTCGACCGGACGTTCCAGGAGATCTACGACGACCAGCTCGACTTCCACAGCTACTGCCTGCGCAAGATGACGATGCGCTCCTACGTCGCAACGGTCCGCTTCGAGGAAGACCTCCGCTCGCATCCGGCCTACTTCCGATCGGCGCTCGCCGCCATTGACCTGTACGTCAAGCTGCACGACAACCCCTCGCTGCGCAACCCAGGCCAGGCCTCCGCAGCCTCGGCCAACGGCGACGCCTCTGGAGCCAACGATATGACCGTAGAGGAACGTAAGAAGGCCGCCAAGAAGGCCAAGAAGGCCGAGATGAAGGCGGCCGAGGAGGCGGCCAAGAAGAAGGCAGCGGACGAGGCAGCGGCCAAGAAGGGAGGCGACAAGGACGCCAAGAAAGAGGAAGACGACCTCCCCTCCGTTCCTGAGGACAAGGACCCTAAGGGCGAGCTACTGCTCAAGACCGATACACCGCTCAAGGAAGCGACACGATTCGTCCGAACGCTGCAGGAACGCGCTCCTCGCCGTGTCGAGACGTGGCTAGCGACGTTCGAAGTTGCCATTCGCGAAGGTCTTCACCTCCTAGCCGTCCGAGCTCTGACGCACGCGCACAAACTCGACGCCACCCACCCCGACCTCATCGAGAAGATCATCCGACTCCACAAGACCCTCAACGAAGTGAAAGAAATGCCGCACAGGGACGTGGTCCAGACAGCGCTGGAAACCATCCTGCCCGCCAACAAACCTATCGAGGCGCTGTACACCGAGTTTTTGCCGATCGGGTCGGGAGAGAGAAGACATCTCCTCGGTGCTGCGAAGGCGACGTTGACGCTGAGGGGCGAATCTGGCAGGGAGGAGGCAAAGAACCTGGCCTGTCAAGTGACCAGGGAGGAAGTGAAGAGTGATCTCGCTGTAAGTTCCCTCCCTCCCCCTCCCCTTTGCTGTTCCTTCTCGTCAGATCACGAAAGCTAAACCCTCTCCCATCTCCCTCCTACGACGACGCAACAGACCCTCCTCCAAACTCGGACATTCCTACACACCGTCCTCTCTATACCGCTTACATCACCCGAACTCGTCAAGTTCGACACAGAGGCACACGCCAAGTTCCCTCTGGCCAGTACCTTCAAGTCGGCATCGACGATCGAGGAGGAGAAGAAGGTCAGAGAGGAAAAGCGAGCGGCTTGGTCCAAAGGTGATGATGAGGAGGGGACCGAGGTTGGTGCGCCTTTGCTTTGAGGATTCGTGTATCGGTATCGAGGATAAAATTGTAACGATGAGGAAATGGTGAGGGATGAAACTGAGGTAGTTACAGGAAAGTTGAGACGCAACGATGTAAGTAGAAGCAGGACAGACAGGAAGCAACGAGGAGAATGGGGAGGCGAGCAAGAGACGGAGCAATCGAAACAGAAAAAAAGAGCGCTGAATAGAGAGACGAGGCGTAGCGGGGTGGTCATATGTCAGCGATCACATCGGACAGGACCTCTTCATCAACGAGCCGGACCAGCACTCACCATCACGTCACATGCCGAATCCAGCCGACGTCGACGAGCTCGCCACAACAGCCTGTGGGGGCGGAACGAATGCAAAACCACTCTGCGACCACGTCTTCCCCCCCACCTCCACCGCACCCGGTGTCGAAGTCGACGACGACGAAGCAGGAGTGATCGTAGCCCACTCCCCAAACGCCGCCAGGTCAAGATCACCCATATCTACATCCGTCAACGTGATGCATGGTACGGGTTCTTGCGGACCGAAATTGCTCTGCTGCGAAGGTTGCGAGAGCATAGCTTCCAATTCGGCCAACCAGGCGGCCGAGAGCTCGTCTTGGGCGAAACCAGAGGCGAGTGTTGGTTTGATCGCCTGGAAGGAACCTTGGGTGGGTGTCATCTGGTCGGCGTAAGAGCGGCGAGCGTGGCGAGAGGGCGATTCGAGAAGGGCCATGCCCAGGGTGGAGTTGTCCAAGTAGCGAGAACGGTTCTTGCGAGGAGCTCGGGTGATGCTAGGCGGCGGGGGTTGGTGGTGTGACCGGGGCTGGCTAGAGTCCATCTCGACGTCTTCCCACTCGTCTTCGGACTGCGTCGAGCCAGGCGCATTCTGCTGAGACTGCTGCGACGACTGCTGCGACCAGGACTGAGGCGCGGTGTTGTTGCGCGACCACGTAAGCGCCTCGTTGTAGCTGTGCTGCAGCTCCGTCGTGAGAGACTGGGGGCTCAGCTCGAGGTCGCTGAGATCGTAGCGCGGCACGTTGGAGCCGGGCGCAAAGATGAGGTCGTCGTTGCGGTTAAGAGGCCGATTCTGCGGCGTCTGCTGGAGGATGAGCGCGTTGGCGAGCGTCGATGACTTGCAGGCGCTCACCCAGCGGCCCTCCTCGTGCTGCGGCTGCTGCGGCTGGTAGTCGCTGGCGAACGACGGAGTGCGGCTGGAGGCTGGGACGCTAGTCGTGGTTGTGGCGGTGGGCTCGCCGGTGAAGGTGGGCTGGTCGACCGAAGTCTCGCCAAAGGCGCTGGTGCACTCATCGCCACTGGTCGATCCGGCCGAGCTGAAGCGTTCCAGCTCCTGCGTGGCAACGCTGGTGGCGGCAGAGATCTCGGTGGCAAACGAGAAGGAACTGAGGCCGGAGGTGTTGGATGAGTCGGAGCAGCAGGAGCCTGCAGACAGCGAGCGGCTATCGGAGAAACGGGGCTTCTTGGTTGCGGCGATCGAGATGCTGAGATCCTCGGCGTCGCTGCTGAGGAGCACGTCGACCTCGTCCGACGCGTAGCTAGGCGAGCCTTGGGGACGTCTAGGGCCAGCGATGTCGGTGTTGAGCGTGGCTAGCTTCCGCTTCCTCTCTTGTCTGCGGCGATGAAGCGGCTGTGAGGGCTCGTCGACGTCTCTATCCTCTTGCTGACCGCTGTGACCAACATCGGCCTCTTCTGCGGGAACGACGCCGAGGGCGGCCTGCATCCTGGCTTTCTTAGCCGCTCGGTTCCGCCTATTCTGAAACTGTGAGTGAGGGTGGTGCAAGGGAACAAGGAGATGCGTTGTCAGCAATCTTAGCGCAGGGCGGGAAGCGGAGCCGGGGCCTCCGGCTTGCAGATGTGCGCGCATGAGCGGCCAGCACAGCACTGCGTCGGGGTACAGAGGGAGGGCAGCGGTGGGGCCAAGTTTGCGAGTCGAGACAAAAGGGCGCTCGGCGAGCATGAGGGAAGGGAGGGAGGATAAAGGGAGTGTTTGTGCAAAAGCGTACGCGTCGCGTTTCTTGTGACGACGCAGCAAGCCAAAAAGCGTCGCCTCCCCTTTGTCCCCGCCCTTCCTCCTCGGCCGTCTCCAGCAAGAGGCCCTGCCATCGCATGACCATCTCTCCTCTGATTCCAATCTCCTCCTGGCACCTACCGGACCCAAACACGAGAGAGAGGAAAGGGAGAGACACGACTGCTGCTCACCCAAATCGTGACTTGACGCGGCTGGAGGCCTGTCTGCTGGGCCAGCGCGAGCTTCTCGGCGTGCGTAATGCTCTGAGTGTGCGAGTAGGCCAGCTCGAGAATGGCAGTCTTCTGCGGGCTGTGGCCTTTGTGCTTGCCCCGTCGTGCTTGCTGGCAGCGATGGCCGTCGTCGTCGTCGTCGTCGTTGGAGGAGGAGGAGCTGGTGTCGGCCTCGGCCGCGCAGGTGTCGTCGTGGAGCTTCGAGAGTCGGTCTTCGATACTTGTAAGGATCGTTCTCTCCAAGTCTTGAACGCCAACAGTATAGCGTTGAGCCAACACTTCTGCCACTCGTTGTCCAAAGGCTGGCTCCCATGGTAAATCTCTGCAGACCTTAGCCCATACGCTCTGAACCGATGAGCCTATCCCGGCGCATCTGTCCTCGTAGTTGTCCATTAGCTGAGCTACACTCGATGATGTCAAAGGGAAGCGGCGAAGCTCTCGACAGAAAGCCTCCGTATCCGGACTCGGAAGCTGTAGAGGCTCGATCACCGCATTTTCGGAGGAACAGTCTCCACGATGGTGCCGCCAGGGGACATTTGTCGTTTCTACGATGCTGCCAGCGGCCTTGCTGATCCTTTGCCAGAACTGTTGTCGAGTGGTAGTATCCATGATGTGATAGCGTCTAGGAAGGGATGGAGTATGTTAGGAATGGGAGGATGATGATGGTGAGAGTAATATAATAAATTCACCAGAACAGCCGCGTTTTTGACCCACACAGGGCGGCCAAGACGGTCCCTTTGTTCTCTGCGCTCAGAGAACCTTATGGTCAGTCCATTCGCGCCCTCCCAGAAACCTTCCGTCCCTTCCACATCATATCAACATTCTTCGACGCCGCCCTTCCTCTTGCTACTCCGCAGCCACCACGATGAACATCCAGGCACTCAAGGATGCCCTCTGGGAGATTGAGGCAGAAGTTCTCTGCTCCAGCTGTGCATCGCCCATCGCTCTCAGCAGGACGAAGGAGCGATTCGAGGACCTAGAGAAAGAATTCGCTCGTTCTTTGGGAGACTTGACGATTGATGATGCCAAAGCCATCGTCGAGGGCACGACTCGTATCCAATTAGTCGCCTCAAGATTCGCAGATCTAGATGGGAGTTTCGGCGCCACCTTCTTCGCAACTGCGCAGGAGAGTGATGCTGCGCTCCAATCTCTCGGCAATTTAAGACAGCCTCGCAGCAACGACGATAGCAGGGCCCTACGGACCATCCCACCTCCCGGCTCGGCTGAGGCTCTCCAGTCGCACTACATGCGACAGTACTTCCTTGAGCACCTAGACGACCCCTACCCATCTCAAGACGCCAAGAACGACATCGTCTTCGAGACGAACCGCGCCATCCAGAACCACCCGAACTTCAAGAAGATCAAGAACACCAAGCGCGGCCAGATCAACGACGACCGGCTCACGCTGTGGTTCATCAACGCCCGTCGCCGCAGCGGCTGGCAGGCCATCAAGAAGGACTTGGCTGGTGACAACAAGGAGAGGATGGCTAGGCTGGCCCGCGCCTACATGAGGGAACAGGGTCGGCCCACCAAGGAGGAGCATCAGCAGGAAAAGGAGCTGAGCGTCGCTGAACACCTCGCCAACCCCGACGAGGATCCTCTCAGCGAAGAGGTTCAGCAGCGAGTGGCGAAGCTCAACGAGGCATGGGAGACTCTCGACCTATACATCCGATACGGAATCAAGCAGAAGGCGCGCGACTGGATACAAGATGTCATCAAGGGCGCCAAGGAGGAGAAGCAGCTCGAAAAGGCCAGAAAGGCGGTCCAGAAGCAGAGGACGGCATCCACCGCCGCCACCAAGCCCAAGGCAAAGCCCAAGCCCGTCGCCGCAGCCGCCCCCTCCGCCATCAAGGCCAACTCGTCGTCGCGGACCAAGCCATCCACGCGCACCAGCGCTCGCATCAGCCGGACCGCCACGCAAGTCTTCGTCGCTGACGATTCCAACCGCACCTCAGACGGTGATGACTACGAGGCGCCTAAGACTGCCCGGCCGGGCCTCGCAATCTTCCCTGGAGGCCTCTCACGGGACAACGTCGAGCTTTATACCAACTCTCTCGGACTCGGCTACCCTTCGGTGCTGGCGCCTGGACCTTCCCCTACTGCGACCTCTCGCGACTTCTCCAGCGGCAGCATGACTTCGACCGACTCATCGCTGCTCGACACCACGGACGACCAACCTGGGCGCTACGGCGCCAGTCGAGCCAGCAGCGTCACCTCATTCAGCTCGTTCGACGAGGCGCTCGAGTGTCTACAGCCCGAGACCCAGCCAGCCACGGCTACAGCAGCGAAGCGTATCATCCGCCCTCTTCCCGCACACGTTCGTCGCGCTCCGGGCAAGACATCGACCATCACCGCTAATTCTCCTCACGACTTTGCCAACGCCGACTCGACGAAGCTAAGCTCGGACTCCTACCCAATCGACAGCTCACCGACCAACCCGCAAGACGTACACGACAGATTCATCCGCGAGCAACCTAGCGACTCGGACTGCAGCCCCGTCGCTGAGCCTTTGCTGCTCCCGACCGCCTCTGCCGATGCCTACAGAAGCGTGTTTGGCTACGACTGCTTCCAGACCATGCCTAGCTGTGCTACGTTTGGCTTCGCTGGCGTTCCAGCCTAGATTTTGTGTCTCTTTTTCCTTGCCCTTTCTTATGGCCTTATCGAGACTCCTTTGTTCCAGCATTTCATCGTTTCATGTACCACCCTCATCACCTCTGCACCTTGGAATCATGGCGGGCCGTTTCTGCTCTCGTCCGCCTCGTTGTCGACTTCATTTCGGACCGTTTCTTATCACCGTTGCGTGCTTGTGCGGTGTGACGGCCGACCTCATCAAGTCCGTGCCTCGGTCTTCACGGCGCGGCACGGTACAATCCAACGCACAAGCGCACGGGGACGCTACAGGAAAAAGTCCCTTTGTTCTTTCTCTCTCTCTCTCTCTCTCTCTCTCTCTCTCTCTCTGCCTTACCCCACCTCGTCGGCCGGTCCGTCCTCTTTCCCACCCCTTTGTAAAGGATCGAAGGAACAAAGGGACCTTTCGAGCTAAAGCATTGTTCTTGCGTAGGGTTAAGGAATGGACGCGGGCAGGAGATGGCGCAATGCCGGCCGGAGAAGCCGAGGGGTGTCAGTTTGGGCAGTGATTAGGGTCATGACAGGTCGCGCTGGCTTCCTCACGGAACCGAAAGTCGGACGCCCGAGGGATGAAGGGGAGGATTCGGGAGTCGGGAGTCGAAAGTGGAATTTTTGTGCTGGCTGTCAGTGCTCGTCCGTGATTCCTTCATCCACCACCTCCTCCTCCTTTCCTCTTGGTACACCACCTTCCCATCACTCCGTCATTCTCCACCATCCCGTCACATCCTATATAACAACATGGCACACTTAACCAAATCCCCTTTGCCCGTTCTGAATAACCTCTCCAACTCCCTCACTACTCTCGACACCGTCCTCCATCCTTTACTACAAGGATACACTCTTGAAGATATCACCAACACGCTTCAATTCGGATCGGAGCCATCTTCTTCGAAAGACGGAAAAGGGAAGAGCAAACAAGGAGAGGGGGAGGGTGAAGGGTTGGATTTGTCGGGAAGGTTGGATTCTGCTCGGTTGCAGGTTAGTTTGGCTTATGTTATTTGTGATCTTGTTTGGAGTGAGTTTTTTTCCCCGTTCCCCCTCTTCCTCGACGCCGAACGATGTGAGGAAAAGAGATGCTGATGAACTCGCATGTGAGCGATGTGCGGGACAGTCTATCTGAAGACGAAAGGTATCAATACGTCTACACATCCCGTTATGGCCGAGTTGGAACGAGTCAAGGGATATTTCGGAAAGATCAAGGCCGTTCAGAGTCGGGATGGTGAAGAAGGTACGTCTTCGCCCCCTCCTCCTTTTCATCGCCCTCAGTACTCTCGCTAACACCTTCCGTCTGCCAATTCCATGCTCGGACCGAACAGCGCACATGAAACTGGACAAGTCCGCCGCCGGCCGCTTCATCCGTGCCGCTCTATCGGGCAACGACGTCGAAACCTCCTCGACACCTCCGCAGTCGAAACATACAAAGTTTGCTGAAACGGACGACGTCGAGGCCGGTACGACACCATCCAAGACAAAAGACAGTGCAAAGAAGAGAAATGGGCCGGATCCTTTCGAAGGTACGTTCTTCCTTTCCCCTTCCTCCTCTTCCTCTCTTCTCAAAAGTTGCACCGCGAAATCGAAACTCACTTTGTCAACCATGATGACGAATCAGGCTACGACAATCCTTCCACTCTGGCTAAACGCAACATCGAACAGGCCGAAACACCTGCGTCGGAGAAGCGACAGGAGCAGCAGACACCGACGACAACGTCTGCATCCGAATCGGCTCAGAAGAAGAGAAAGAAGAAGGGCAAGAAGTGATAGATATCGTGCTTCGACCGGTCAACGTGACGATGAATGCATTACAGTGTTACCCATCCACCTCTCGATCGCCTTCCTTAGACCGGGACCCTCTCGCCGCTAAGCCTCTCATTCTCCTCCCTAAATACATCCTCGGACACGCAAGCTCTAAGACCCTTCAAGATCCTATACACCTCCCCTTTACTCCTCTCTCCGGCCTGCGCCTCCTCTTCCGCAAACTCCTCAACGTCGCTCTCGTAGCATGCATCTCCGACGCCCCTCTGTGCGCGGTCCAAAATGCGGGCCCAGGCGAGTTGCGGCAACGATTCGTGCATCTGATGGCGCGGTAGCGTCAGGTCGAGGTCCCACAGCGATGGACGGATGCGTGGCGCATCGAGCGTCGAGATAGCTGCGTCCTGTCCCGTCTGGTTGGACGGGTCGAGGCCTAGGACGTCGGTTGAGGTCGCAGGGTAAAAGGGTGTTCCTTGCGGAGAATCGTCGTAGCCCATTGCGATCCGTGACCGCTTCGGTTCCACGCCGGCCAGGCCCTGTGCTGCCGCAGATGCAGTCGTGGTGGAAGCGAGCGGGTGCGCCCGCTTCTTTCCCCTTCCGGCCGATGTGAAACTGGCGTCGCCCGCGTCAGAGGGCGTGGCGCCTCGGTCCATCTCCTCCCTCTTGAGGTGCGACACCGCCGATCCACGCCCCCGTCCCTTTCCGGCAGCCGTGGCGGTGGAAGGTGCAGGGCTGCCCGCCATGTGGCTACCAGCGGCATTCTTGGCCGCCTCCTCTTCCTGGAACTTGGAGAGGAAGGTCGCGCGTTCCGACTGCATCTGTCGGCCCCATTGGATCTCTTCCTCCGTGTCGACGTTCTCCAGCGCCGCTTCCTCGCTCGATATCACGTCGAGCGTGGGGACGAGCAGACGGTGGGTGTGCGAAGGCGGTTCGGTCAAGATCTCGGAACCGTCGTCCTTGGTGACAGCGGGTGCGCCCTTCTTTGCATCCTTGTCGTCGCTATCGGCGTCCTTCATCGAGACGTCACCGTCGCCATCGCCGTCAGCTGCGGCTGTCGCTTCATCTTTGATTGTCTCGCTCGTCGACGCAGCACCAGCAGCAGTGCCATCGTTCGGTTGGCCTCCCTCGGCGACCTCGCACTTCTTGTCCTCTTGGCCCTTCCACCTGAGCCACTCTGGGTTGACGAGACCCTTCCAGGGCAGGCCAGCCTGCCTCTTCTTCTCGTCCTCGCTGAGGCTCTCCCACGCCTCGCGCGCCAGCCTGGTCGTCTCTTTGCTCTTCTCGTCGTCGAACGGGTTGTCCTGCTCGCCCGGCGGCTGGGTGGCGGGTCCCTCGAGGTAGTGGTAGATGATCCACAGGAAGGCTTCGGCCCGCTGTCGCGCCGGGAGAGGGTGACTTGGGTGCGGGTAGAAGAGGGCGTGGGCGTCGTGCGGTTCGGGGAAGTGGAACGCGGTGACGTCGTTGGCGTGGAGCGAGAGGAGGAATATCAGCGTCACCACGCTCGTCGGCGGTCGCGTCCCCTCGCGGTAGCGCTTGATGACCTCCTTGAAGTCACCGGGTGCCTCGTCGCTCAGCAGGTTGACCTTCGGCGGCTTCGGCGGCTGACCGGCTGTGGGCCCGACCGTAGGTGCACTGGCCCGCTCGTTGTCGAGCAGCACCGCCTTGAGGAGCGACTTCATCCTTGGAGCGTCCTGCATGTTGCGGCGCGTGTTTTCGTTGTTCTGCATCGAGGGAAGCGGGTGGTAGGAGCGGAGGACCGTCTTCATCTCCGGGTAGAAGGCGAGTGTCGTGTTGATGCGGCCGACGTTGACGAGCAGGCAGACCTTGGCAAAGTCCTCGGCGTACTCTTCATCGAGGACGATCTTGTCGCGCATGCTCTTGGTGCACTTGCCGCTGTTGAGGAGCGCCTCGAGGTAGAGCTCCTTGAACGTCAGCCTCTCGCAGCCTGGCTTGGGGAACTCGTCTTCGTCATCGTCGATCACCTCCTCTTCTTCCATCGCGTCACCGGCATCTGTGAGCTTTGTCTGGCCGTCATTGGACGCGGTGGCCGCCAGCTCGTCCTCTTCCTCGTTGTTGGGGGTGCGGTCGTCGGCGGCATCGTCAGCTCCCTCGGCTGCCGCCTTGGCCTTGGCCTTTGCCTCTACAGCCGCGGCCTCCTGTGCGCTCTTCTCCTCGGCGGCGCGCGGGGCGTTGGCCTTCCGGGTCATACGTCGCTTCCACTTGTCGTAGCGTGCCTTCCTGGCCTTCCATGCCTCGAACTCCTCGGCAGTCTCGTCGCTCCTCCTGACGCAGCCCTTGGACGTGCCGTAGGGCCACACGGGCGTGGGGACGTGTTCGCCGTTAGACATCGTGACGTTGGAGGACCCCACCCTAGGCTCTGCACCGGGCCTTGGGTTGGTAAACACGCGGCGTATGTCGGAGAAGAGGAGGGAGAGGAGAGCGTGCTGGACGTCTACCCTGCCGAGCGGGTCGCCGTCATATCGTTTGACGGGGAGGTTGCGCGGCTGGTTGGAAAGCCTGTTGGGAGGATGCGAGCCGGGCCATGGCGAGGATGCGCTGCCAGATGCTGATGGGATGGCGGGCTGGCCCTTGCGGTTGCCCGGTGTGGATGCGCCGTCCCTGGCCATCGGAGCAGGCGAGCCGGACATTACTGTGTCCCAGCGGCAGATGTGGTGTGGTGAGGGCAAGGGAAGGTGCAGGGAGGGAAGTCGAGAGTCGGGCCGATGCGATGCTAGCGAGGCCAGAAAAGAGGGGGAGAGAGGTGCGGCTGAGCTAGAGGGGCCACTGGCGATGGAGGTGGCGAGTCGCAGGAGAGGAGGAAGGCGCGAGCGCCCAAAGGTGGGACCCTGCTTTTCTGCCTGCTCGCTCACCTCACGCTGTAAGCACAGAATTCGGGGGACGCCCTTTGCTGGTGGTCACATCGCGTCTCAGCCCGTGTCTGAGAAGCTCTCGTCGGGTCACCCGACGCGACGGAGCAGCGCCGACGATAGCGGGAGCAGGTGCCGGTGCGGAACATGCCGAAGACGATGAACGGCGGTCAGCAACGACAAGCGCAAGTCGGAGCCGCCGTCTCGCCGTCTCGCCAATGCCCTCACCTCTTCTTCTCTCCCTTTCCCATCCCGTTATCGATCCTCCTGCACTCCATCCCGTTCCTGCCGCCACCTCCTCGACCACAGGTGCAGTCCATACACCATGGGCGCCAGGAAAAAGAAGCCCGCCCTCAAGGCCAACCCCAACAGAGGCTTCGCTACCTCTTCCCTGCCCAAGAGGGTCGACGAGCCTGCACCTTCCACCGCCACCGCCGCCGTTGCCCCTACCGGGAGCAAGACCGCATCGACGTCGGCAGCCAGAGCCAATGCGGCAGTAGTGTATGCAGACGTTAACGATGACAACTTCACACCCGCAGGCGCCGGACCCGTCGCGAAGCCAGCATCGGACCACTTCGACCCCGCCAAGGAGGAGCAGCAGGCGCTCCAGAACCTCGTAGACCGGCTCCAGGAAAAGGTCGAAAAGGAAGTCTCGAGGCAGTACAAGGCCATCGAGTACGACAGAAGGCTCTCCAAGTCGCTCCCCAATTTCGACCTCGACACTAACCTGCGCGACCAGATCCTCGAGCTCGCCGCATCGCTCCACGCCGCAGCCAGCTCGGCGAAGGCCGCATCGTCCGCATCCCATGCCAAGGGCCTCGACGGCGAGCCCATAGAAGGCTCAGAGACAACTACCTCGCAGCTCTCATCGGCGCTAGCGTCGCCTTCGTTGACCGGGACCGCTACCGACGGCACCCAGACGCCGACCACCACCGCCTCTGGCGCCCTGACCCCGCTCAGCCTGGGACCCGGCCGCACCTCAATCGCCATGGCGAGTCTTTCAAAAGACCTGCAGTCGATGGCTCTCTCCAATACTGCATCCTCGAGCAGCTCGGCCGCCTTTGCCGATTCCGAGGACAAGGTCATGGTCCGCGCCCTCACCACCTACCAGCTGCTGATTAAGCTCGGCTTCATGCCCGCCAACGCAGAGACGGCCCTCGCCGGCGCCAGCTCGCCCGACCTGGAAGAGTGCCTTGCATACCTCTTTCTCACACTCGACGCAGAGACGCTCGAGGACTGCCTCCGGGTCGGAGAGGGCAAGGCGGCCAAGAAGGGGCGGGACAAGGATCAGACCGGCTCGTCCGGCGCAGACGAGGATGCGGACGAGGATGCGTACGACGAAAGCCGCCCGCCCGTCTACACAGGGTACGAGTTTGAGAGGAAGGAGGCGCTGGGACGCAGCCAGATCTCTGCCGCTACCGACAGCCTTGCGTCATCATCAAGCAAGGTGCCGGGTGCATCGGGGCTTGCGACCGACGCCAAGACGTCGATGGCCTCCGAGATGGCTTCCCGGAACGCTGCCGCCGGCAAAGCTAGCGTGGCCGCGCCAGCTTCTGTTCCGAAAGAAGTCGTCGATGCCCTCAAGAAGAGCTCAGAGCAGCTAGCGCTGGATCTCAACGCCGTCCTGGACTCGGACCAGATCAACACGCTCGAGCGGCCCTCGCCGACGTGGTCGCTGCTCCGCGTCACACAGATCCGTGTCGACCAGGAGAGGTCCAAGTGGCGCAAGGAGCTCGGAAAGAGCTCGATGTACCGTATGAATGCCGAGGACGGACGCCTGGAGCGGGTCGTTGGACGCACCAAGGACCTTATGCACGAGTGCGAGCGCATACCCGGCTTCAACCGCAAGCAGGCCGATGAAGGCTTCAAAGCGATGCTGCGGCGGCGCGAAGAAGAGGAGAAGGAGAAGAAGGCCAGGGAGGAGGAAGAGGTGCGGCTGCGAGAGGAGAGGCGGAAAGAGGCGGAGCGCGCGGCCAATGGCGGTGAGGGGGTCGAAGAAGAGCGGCAGGCTGGCGAGAGCGGCGGAGACAGGGCTGCCGCTGCACCCGCCGAGCCGTATCAGGCTGTCGGCATCGATGGAGAGGCCGCTACACCGGCCGGTAAGGACAATGACGACGCCGCTTCCGAGTCGGACAGCGAAGGCGGGCTGTTCGGCGACATGCTTGATGAGCAGCCGACCGAGGCGACCGACGCCGAGACGGGCGTCACCATCACGCTGCGCGAGCTCCCGCCCCAGGCCAAGGGCGGTAGCGGCGGCAAGACGCCGCGCGTTCTGCTATCCGATGCGCTCAAGCGCGCCGACGCCTACGCCTTCCACAAGTTCGACAAGGTCCCGTCCGGTGGGCGGATGCATCGGAGCAAGCTGACGATCCGCTGGAACGGCGGCAAGGTCGTCCCCAACATGAATCCCGTCAGCGCTGGCGCACCGACCTACATCGACGAGTACCGGCTGACGACGGTAGGCTGCGCATCGCAGCTGCAGGCCGACGACTTCCTCGCGACCGTGGCTCTCTTCTGTATCGAGCAGGACAAGCCGATCCAGCGCTCGCTCCCGTCGGGCTACCGCGAGTGGTGGGTTGAACTCGAGGCGCTGCGCAAGGACGAGCGCGACGGCAAGCACCGCACGCGCTTTCAGCGCGTCCGCGACGTGATCCGAACGCGTGTCGAGGAGGCCAACCGCACCAAGAAGGCGAAGGCGAAGCCGTCGGCAGCGGCTCTGACAGCCAACGGCGAGCCGGCGCAGTCGGACCTCGGCGAGCTCGCAAAGGGCTACGTCGCACAGCCGTCCGAGGCCAAGGCGCGGGAGATCTCGGACTTTTTCGCGCAGCGTGTTGCCTCGAAGCCGTACCAGACGATTCTGCCCGGCCGACAGGGCCTGCCGATCGCCAAGTACCGCCAGGACATCCTCGACATCGTCGATGCGAGCCAGATCTTTGTCCTCAGCGGAGAGACGGGATGCGGCAAGTCGACCCAGGTCCCCGCTTACATCCTCGAGCACTGTATGTCCAAGGGGCGGAACTGCAAGATCTACGTCACCGAGCCGCGCAGGATCTCGGCCATCTCGCTGGCGCAGCGTGTCTCGGAGGAGCTGGGTGAGCAGCGCGGTAGCGTCGGGACGGGCGACAGTCTGGTCGGCTATGCGATCCGGCTCGAGAGCCACGTCGGCCGCAACGCGCGCCTGGTCTATGCGACGACCGGTATCGTGCTGCGGATGCTCGAGGGGACGGCGTTCAACGACATCACTCACGTCATCATCGACGAGGTGCACGAGCGCTCGATCGAGTCCGACTTCCTGCTCATCATCCTTAAGACGCTCATCGCCCACCGCAAAGACCTGAAGGTGATCCTGATGTCGGCCACCGTCGACGCCGAGCGGATCAGCGCCTACTGCGGCGGCTGCCCCACGATCGCAGTCCCTGGCCGGACGTTCCCCGTCGACGTCCACTACCTCGAGGATGCGGTTGAGCTGACCAACTACACCCTGGAGGACAACTCGCAGTATGCCAAACGGCAGAAGCGAGGGCGTGGCTACGACTACACGCGCAAGACCGACGTCGACGGCAACAAGTCGAACCTTCAGGTGGTCGAGGCGGCCGACGACGCGCCGCCGGTCGATGACGACGACGAACGTGGGCCCGAGGCCGGGTCGCTGGCCAAGTCGAGCGCAACGGGCAAGAGCTACCGCGCCAAGACGATCGAGACGATCGAAAAGATGAACGAGTACACCATCAATCACGAGCTTATCATCAAGGTCCTGGAGCGCGTCTGCTTCGAGCGCGACCTGCGCGAGTACAGCGCTGCGACGCTCGTCTTCCTGCCTGGTCTTGCTGACATCCGCAAGTGCCACGACATGCTCAACGACCACCCGATCTTTGGCGGCTCGTCGTTCCGCCTGTACCCTTTGCACTCGACCATCTCTTCCGAGAACCAGGGCGCAGTCTTTGACGTCCCGCTAAAGGGCGTCCGAAAGATCGTGATCGCCACCAACATCGCCGAGACCGGCATCACGATCCCGGACATTACCTGCGTCATCGACAGCGGCAAGCACCGCGAGATGCGCTACGACGAGAAGCGCCAAATCTCGCGGCTGGTCGAGTGCTTCGTCGCCAAGAACAACGCCAAGCAGCGGCGGGGCCGTGCGGGACGTGTCCAGCGCGGCATCTGCTTCCACCTCTTCACCAAGCTGCGCCACGACTCATACTTTGACGACCACCCGCTGCCGGAGATGCTGCGCCTCTCGCTCCAGGACCTCGCGCTCAAGCTCAAGGTGATGAAGATTCGGATCGGGACATCGATCGAGAATGCCCTTTCGCTCGCCCTCGACCCGCCGTCGTCGACCAATGTCCAGCGTGCGATTGCAGCGCTGATCGAGGTCAAGGCGCTGACGACCAACGAGGACATCACGCCGCTCGGACGTCACCTGTCGCGCCTTCCGCTTGATGTCCACATGGGCAAGTTCTTGCTGACGGCGTCGCTGTTCAAGTGCCTCGACCCGGCGCTGACGATTGCAGCCGCGCTCAACGCCAAGTCGCCGTTCGTCACGCCGTTCGGCAAGGAGGCCGAGGCGGACCGGGCCAAGCAGTCGTTCAAGCTGGGCGACTCGGACTTCCTCACCATCGCCAACGCCTTCAATGGCTGGCGTCGGTCGGTGGGCCTCAATCACCACCAGGTCTTCTGCCAGAAGAGCTTCCTCAGCCCCCAGAACCTGATGCAGATCGAAGAGCTGCGGCAGCAGTATCTCGGCTACCTGATCGACTCGGGCTTTGTCGCCGTCGGCCAGGAGACACAGCGCGAGCTGGCCCGACTGCGCTACCGCAGCGGCGGGGCCAACTACCGCAAGCCCAAGTTCGTCACGCTGCCGGCGGATCTGGACGCCAACTCGACGAGCATCGCGATGGTTCACGCAGCGATCGCGACGGGTCTGTACCCGAAGCTGCTGCACATCGACCCGAAGTCGTACCAGCTCAAGACGATTGGCAACAACCAGCCGGCCTCTGTGCACCCTTCGTCGGTCAACTTCCGGATGAAGATGAGCGAGCTGGTGCGGGGCAGCGCGAGCTACATGCTCTACTTTACGATGATGCAGAGCAAGAAGCTGTACGCGTGGGAGACGGGCGTGCTGGACGACAAGGCGGTCTACACGTTGTGCGGCGATGCCGATTTTAAGCTGTCGTCGTACAGCCTCTATATCGACCGCCAGCGCATCCGCCTGGCCATGCCGGATCCCAAGGGCCTGCTGGCGCTCAAGATGCTGAGGGAGCAGCTCTCGAAGCTGCTCAACACATCGTTCCGCAACCCGTGAGTAACCAACCGTCCCCCTTGCCTGGACGACTGCAGCATCCGATGGCCTTGAGACTGACGCTGCCTTTTCCTTTATCATGCGGTCGCCGTGGAAATAGCGGCAAGACGTGGACGATGGAGCAGGTGCGATTCTTTGAGATTGCCTGCCAGGCACTCGGGGTGGGGGCCAATCAGAAGGACCTGGCGCTGCAGCTGTAGATGGCGGCGAAGCGAGTGTGGTGGAGTAGGAGCATGCCCCGGGGAGGAATGGGAAATACTCGCACCAACGGGCGAGCTGCCGAACGCCGCGCTCGAGCCACGTCGATGCAGGCTAACTGTTAAAGAGCCTGACAGCCTAACCGCCACCCCTCCCCCTTCCCCACATCGCCTCGTCTCTTCCTCCACCATCACCATCACCATCACCATCACCATCACCACCACCGCCACCACCACCGCCACCGCCATCACCACTGTCACCACCTCCTCGCACCCGCGATACAACAAGCAACGCCCTACATCATGAGCTGCTTCTCCCTCTTCAAGCATCGCTCCAAGGCCTGCAAGTGCCCACACGACACCTCGTCCTTCCAGAGCGACGACGTACGCATGCACCACTTCATCCAGCCTACCCTAGCCATCTGCCCTGCCAAGCCCTCTCTCGAGAAATCGCCTCTCTCCTCCTCGGTCTACTATGACTCCGCCAACCCACCTCCCTTCGCCGCCTCTGGCCACGTAGCACACACCTGCTGCTCCTTTGTTCGAGACGAACACCGACCACCCGTATACACCGCATCCGCCCCCGCTTCTCCCCTTTCGCATGCGATGAAATCCATCGCAACCACGATTCAGGATGAGATCCACACCCTTGACGCTACCCTGCGCGACCTCTCGCTCAAGATGCACGATCATCCCGAAATCATGTGGCAGGAACACAAGACGCACGACCTCTTCGTCGACTTCTTCAGCAAGAAGCAGGGTGAAGGCTGGAAGGTCACGCCCCATGCGTACGGTCTCGAGACGGCGTGGGAGGCAAAGTTCGAGTACAAGGCCAGCAAGGACAGCAGGACGATCGGCTTTCAGTCTGAGCTTGATGCTCTGCCCGGCATCGGACATGCTTGCGGCCACAACCTGATCGGTAAGCACGCTTTTATGTTCCCCGACGTTATCACGGTGGCGTAACATGTGAATACCGACAACTGCATTCGCTCTCCTGTCCACAGCAATCTCTGGCGTCGCCGCGGCCCTCTCGGTCGCCAAGGCTCTGCAGGTGCACGACGTTCCTGGTACCGTGATCCTGCTCGGTACGCCGGCCGAGGAGGGAGGCGGAGGAAAGCTGAAGCTGCTCAAAGCCGGAGCGTACGACACGATGGACTCATGTCTCATGGTGCACCCTGCGCCTCAGTCCGGCACCGGCACCATGCTAGCGGTGCAGCCGGTCGTGGTAGAATACAAAGGCAAGACCGCCCACGCCGGCGCCGCACCTTGGGAAGGCGTCAACGCCCTCGACGCCGCTGTGCTCGCCTACCAAAATATCTCTGTACTTCGCCAACAGATGCCTCCATCTCATCGCGTACACGGCATCATCCAGGGCGACAATTGGGCTCCCAACGTCATCCCAGGCTCCAGTCGACTCATTTACAACATCCGCGCACCTACCATTTCCGAACTGAAAGCATTCGTCGTCAAAGTAGGAAAATGCTTCGAAGCAGCCGCCCTTGCAACAGGATGTGAAGTCAAGATCAACTGGCAACCCGCCTACGCAGACGTACACAACACCCCACTCCTATCATCCTGCTACGCGGACATCCTCAAGAAGACATACGACCTCGACGTTCCAGACGAACCATTCAGCGCTAGTACCGACGCTGGAAACTGCACGTATCACCTTCCCACCATGCACGCAGAGTACGAGATCCATCTGCAAGATGAAAAGACAATGGGAAACCACACGATCGGATTCACACACGCGGCGAGGAGTAAAGAGGCGCATGAGAGGACGTTGGAGGCCTCAGTGGGAATCGCGCTTGTAGGTGCTAGAGTGTTGGTAGAGAGCGAGTTTAGGGATCAGGTTTGGAACCAGTGGAAGGAATGGAGGAAAGATGCTGATGGGCCTGATGAGTAGCTTGTTTCTCCCATCCCCCCCCCCTCCCCCTCCTGGTGCTGTAGTCGTCTCGTGTCGAAGGACAAGGACGGTCAGGCTGAGGACCTTTTCCCGCTCGTTTCCTCATTCGATGCGGACGTGAGGCAAGCTGTATTTTACATTGCCCGTCCTCGACCAGGCCATCGAGCGAGCGAAGCTTCCTGCGACGACGATGCGACTTAGCGGAAGAGCAGACTAAGCTCTTTTCTCCTCTCTGCCTTCCTATCTCCAGCCGCCTCACCGGTCGACGAGGCCATCGCGACGTCTCCGATCTTCCTTCGTTCGCCGACCTTGTTGGCCAGTTGCATCTTTCGCTTTTGCAAGTCGAGCTGGCAGGGCAAGCAGAGGTAAGAGACGACGTCGTGGTGTAAGAGGAGGAGGAGGTGAAAGGGTCAAGAAAACGGCAAGAGAGGGAGGCGCCAAAGAGTGGGAACTCACCATGTTCTCTTCGATGCTGTTCTTCATGATGTACTTGATGGTGATGACGGGTCGACGCTGGCCCATACGGTGGATGCGATCCAGGCCTTGGTTCTCAACGGCGGGGTTCCTGCATGACGAAGAAGAGCGGGTGGTCAGTATCGTCGTCGCAGCTGGATCGGCTCCCCTTCGGCACTCGCCGCCTGCTCACCAGCCGGGATCCATCAGGTAGGCCCTGTTCGACTGGACGAGATTCAAGCCCGTTCCGCCGGCCCTCAGACTGATTAGCAGTACCTCGGTGCCGGGATCGTTCTTGAACCTCTCGATCGCAGCGTTCCTCTCCTGCCTCCGCATCGTACCGTCCAGCCTGGCGTAGCGAATGCCCGTCAGCTTGAGGCTCTTGCCGATCCGATCCAGCATCTTGGTCCACTGCGAAAAGACGACCGACTTGACCGGCTCGTACGTCGCGACCGCCTCTCTGCTCGGCTCCTTCTGGATCACGACGACCGGGTCCGCGGCCTGCCGGACCTCTTCGTTCTCCGACGTCTTGGGGTCGGCGTGCTCGAGGAGCGGAGCGGTCGGATCGTAGAGGGCCGACTCGGGGTTGCACTTGGAAAAGGGAATGAGGTCGCTCAGCAGCGCACGGATCTTGGTGCTAAGGTCGGTACGATTCTGCAGCGAGAGGTCGCCACGGATCACCTTGGCCTTGGCCTTGGACTTGAGCTTCGGCTTGCGGTGCTGCTTGACGTCGTCCGCGCCCTTGCTGCGATGGGTGCGGCGCGAAGTGCCCTTCTTCCTGTCGGCCGCACGCCTGCCGAGCGTCCTGGGCATGGCCTCGTCCTCGGTGCTGCTGCCGTCACCGCCCGACGCCACATCCTCCGCCACCTCATCCTTATTATCGCCCTTCTTGTCCTCGGGGCTGTCCTGCCAGTCAAACTCGCTCTCGCTGCCATCGCTATCCACGCTGACTTCGCTATCGTCGTTCCGGATGAAGCCGTCGAGGTCGTCGTCGCCGCCGTCGCTACCGTCGCGGTCGGCCTCGGCCTCCAAGTCGAAAAAATCGTACGGCTCCAGCTGGATCGCGTCAATGGCCAGCTTGAGGCTGGTACGGCAGGATGGACAGTAGTGGACGTCGGTCAACTTGGGCTTGGGCCAGGCCGCGCCGACGTGCCGCTGGAAGCATGTCGAGCAGAACAGATGCTGGCAGCGCGTCACCACAGGCCGCACCGACGGCGTCGTCGTTGACGACGACGACGAGCCCTCGTCCAGGCTGGCGGGTGTCTGGAGGCCGGTCGACTTTGGGATGGCGGCGGTGGCCTTTCGCCTGCGTCTGCCAGCACCCTTGCGGTCCTGGTCGGTGGCGGCGGCCTGCAGGGCATCGTCAAGGGCGTCTACGCTGCCGCTGGCCCCAAGCCCGTCGCGGTCGGGCTCCGGCTGCGAGAGATCGGCCTGGCACTCGCTGCAGTAGGTCAGGTCGCTGTCGCGAAAGACGCTGAAGAGGATCGTGGCGCGCTCGCGGCTGAGGCCATCCTGCATGATGGCGTCGCCCAGGTCATAGTCGGTGCCGGCGAGCTTGCGCTTGGCATCTTTGCTGGCGTCGACGAGCGATGGATGGTCGCACGCGAGGCGGAGATTGAGAATCTCATGGAGGATGGTGGCGTAGTTGTTGTTGACCGTGTCGTCGCGCAGCATCTCCTCCAAGTCCTCCTTATAGCGGCTGTGAAGCGCGTGATATCGCGCTTTTTCGTTGTCCTCGAACTCGAGCATCTCAGTGCGGAAGAGCTTGGGCGGGAGGCTGAGGATCGAGGTCCCGTCAGCCGCCTTCATATCTTTGGTCCGCCGCAGCGCGAGGAACTTCATGATGATCTGGATGTGGCCGAGGTTGGTCGAGTCGACCGGGTCGGTGCCGTCCTTTGCCGCTCTGCTCCGGCGCAGCGCTGGCGTATTGTCCTTGTGCCCGCAGAACTCGTTCCACACGGCGCGATCAGTGAAGGGGTCGAGGCGGAGGAACTTGAGCAGCGCATAGAGGTCGTCGGTGCTGTTTTGGATCGGCGTGCCGGTCAGGCAGAGGCGCCGCTGCGCCGAGAGGTTGCAGACCGCCTTCGATTGCCAGGTGAGCGCACCCTTGATGTAGTGCGCCTCGTCCAGCACGACGCGGAACCACTCGATGCGCTGTAGCGCATTGGGCGACTCCTTGCCATCCTCGATCTTCTTCTTGCGTTTCTTGCCCGCCCCCTTCTTCGCCTTGGTCTCGACCGGGATGCCGTTCTCGTTGACCATGATGATGGCGTCGTCGTCCTCGTCGTCTTCGTCGTCGCTCTGCGCCCCGCTGTTTCCCTTGGCGCCGCCCTCGCCAGACTCGTCAAGCCACGTCTTCTGGTTGCTGAATTCGTAGCCGAGCGTGGGGTAGGTGGTGAGTACGATGTCGTGGTTCGAGAGGATCGATGTGTCGGTGATTCGCGAGTTGCCGTGATAGATGTAGATGCGCGGCGGACGCTTCTTCTCCCAGTGCTCCTTGATCTGCTCCTCCCAGTTGGCGACGACCGAGAGCGGACAGACGATCAGCGTGGCGCAGCTGCGACACTCAAGGTGCGACCGACAGATCGCCTCGGGGTCCTTCTTGCTCCGGCTGACCTTACGCTTCAGCTTCGCGGCCTTGCTGGTCCGCGCCTTCTTCTTCGGCGGCGGCTGGGCCCCGAGCAGCGACGAGGAAAAGTCGTCGATCGTCACCTCCTCGACGCTGCCGTCGCGCGAGCGGGAGCCGTTCTCGTCGGCGTCCGAATCTGGCGTCGGATACGAGGCCAGATCGCTGTCGCCAAACTCCTCGGCCTCGTCGCACGTATGTGCGATCAGCGCGATCGTCGTGATCGTCTTGCCTAGACCCATGTCATCGGCGAGGATGGCGCCACGGCAGATCGTCGGCCTCGTCTTGGCCTCGCGCTGCGTGATCAGGTGGGTGTATGAGCGCACCTTGCCCCTCGAGTCCCACTTGGCGGTCCATAAGGATATCGAGTCTTCTTCCTTCTTCTGTCTGTTTCCGTTGCGGTCTGTCCCGGGGGTGGCGGCCGCCTTCGAGTTCGGGTCGCCGCCCGCCGTCGCGCCGTTAGCGCTGCCATTGCTGCCATCCGCCGACCGCTTCAAGTCAGACCATCGCTTCGCCTGCTCCCTTTCCAGCAGGAAGCTGAGCGCCTGCTTTTGGTGCTGGAACAGCTTCGTCTTGATCATCGGCTTGGGCTCGACCGCCACTAGCTCCTCGCCGCTGGTGATGCTGCTGTAGATCGCATCGACCTGCTCCTTCTTCTGCTTCTCGGTCGCCTCCTTGGTCTGGACCGTTGCGCCCATCGTGCTACCGCGATAAAGTCCGCTGATCGTCAACCGAGGCTCTGCCGCAGCCCGGTAGCCGGCAGGGGGTGGATTATGCGGGTTCGTGTACTCTGGGCTGGCGGGATAGTCCTCAGCCCGGTACGTCGTGGGTTGATCGAGCCGGATGCCATGCGCAGAAAGCTTGTCCGAGACGAGGGCAATGTCAGGCCGGCGCGCAAACACGAGGATCTCGATCGAATGCAAGAAGCTCTGTTGCAGAGACGGACGCAAAGGCAGAAGGATGGGAGGATGGGCGGTGCGTGATGGAAGAGAAGACGAAGAGGGATGGAGAAGTCAGCGCTGATCTTCTGAGAAGGCGGATGTCGTTCCGTTCATCTTTTGATCTTCTGTTCGTGGCGATGCGCAAAAGCACAACGGTTCCACCTTGCAAAAGCGGAACATGGCGACGCTTCTAGAGTCTTAAAGGCGGAAGACCCCGGACCCGCCCAAAGGACTCCGCCCGCCTCTTTAAGTCGTGCCGCAGGGCGGCCATCAACCCGCCCCAATATATGTCTTTCCGCCTGGATACTCACGCCTGCTCTTCCGGCGCTGACTTGACGGCACCTGGCCTCACAGCGTATCTTGCTGCTCTTGAGGAGTGGCTCCATTGCAGCAATGTACTTGTCCGCTAGCGAGCCGAACGGGGGGAGGACGCCCGGAGCAAGCTTTTTCGCCTCCTCAGGCGGAAGGTCGGGATACGTCAGGAGTGGCGGAACAATCACGCCAACTTTGACGTCGCAAGGCTTGGCGGGCGGACCGCTGTAGCTCCACCTGCCCGGCAGCGTCCGGCCGCCGTTGCCGGCAAAGTTGTTCGGGTTGCTGAGCGAGAGCATCACCGGCCGGTAGCCCTTTTCCGCCCAAAAGCTCGTCATGGAGGGGAAGTTGCTGCGATCGAACGCA
This sequence comes from Thecaphora thlaspeos, assembly GCA_900291925.1. Taxonomy (NCBI): domain Eukaryota; kingdom Fungi; phylum Basidiomycota; class Ustilaginomycetes; order Urocystidales; family Glomosporiaceae; genus Thecaphora; species Thecaphora thlaspeos. The sequence continues at coordinate 620,789 of UWYS01000013.1, read as the reverse complement.
GGATCCACAGGCGGTTCCGACGTGAGCTCGTCGGCGTAGGTGAGCTGCTGCGGCAGACCGTACATGCAGAGGACGACCGAATGGATCATGCCAAGGCAAACAATGGCGTTGTTGCGCTGCTCGTCGAGCACAATCTCGCCGCCGTCGGCCGCCCGCGACGAGACAATGATTGGTTCATCGTCATCGTCGCCATCATCTTCGACAACGTAACTGTCGACGGGCGGCGGCGGTCTGGCCGGTGCAGGAGGGGGCTTCGGCCGCGACGGCCCCGCCCCGGCCTTGACCTCGTCGTCATCGTCTTCGGTGAGGTCGATAGCGTTGAGCGCGCGCTTTCCGTCCGCCGATCTCTGCTGGGGTACCTGCATCGGTCTGGTCAAGCTTGGCGGCGCACGGAGGATGGAAGAGTGTGTTGAGTCAACGCCTCCGCTTCCACTCTGGTTGATCGATAGGTTGGACAAAGGAGCCGGGGCGACTTGTTGTGGCTGCTGACTGCGGATGGCCTCGGCGGCTACGTGCAAGTAGCCTCCCGAGCCGTCCAGGAAGTTGGTGGGGACACGGGCGCCGCTGCCGCTGATGATAAAGTTACTGTCCGGGTCAGGTCTGGCGCCGAGGACGGCAGGACGATTCGGTGCTGCGGCAAGTTGTGCTGGAAGCCGCCAGATCCGGCCCGGACCTGCAGGTGCGGGTCGAGTGGGGCCGTTGGAGCCAGCGCGGGCGGCGGCAAGCGTATGGGCTCGAGAGTTGCCGTTGGTGGCCGAGCTAGAGCCCAAGCCGGGGGGCAGAGCGCGATTTTTGCTCACCGAGGCGTCGGCCGAGGATGCTTGGGTCGGAGCTGCACTCGGGAGTGTAGGCGGGAGGATCAGCGGCAACGCCTCTCTCGCTAGCGGCCTAGACAGCAGCTCGCTGAGGTCGTCGACCTCCTCGAAGACGTCATTGCTGCGCGACTTGTCCAGGTCGACGGCACCTTCCGACGTGTGCGGATGTGCGTGCGCGGACGCGAAAGCCGGTGGTGGCGTGGCAAAGCTGTCGCTCCTGTCACTGCGACGACCATCGTGCGTGTGCTGCTTCCTTGTAGCGACTGAGTCGATCGGGGAGCCGCCATGCCTTGGGATTCGCTCCGGAGAAGGCGTGTTGAGGTCGATGGGTATAGCGTTGGCCATTGCGTCGTGGTGGAAAGATGTAGACAGCGACTTGTCGAGCCTGCTTTCTGCTTTCAATTGAGATGGGGCGAGTCAGGGCTGCTGCTGCTGCTGCTGCTGCTGCGCCATTTAGAATAGGGAGCCGGAGCTCAGATTGATAGACTCGGCGTGAAAGTACTCTAGCGTGCCCACTGATTCAGCTGTCTGCGATCCTTTATTCTTTCCGTACCTCAGTCAAGTCCTCCTTTCCTATGTGCGAATGTTCTTCGACTACGTGCACTGCAGCTTCTCTATGGCGGTGCGAAAGAGGCACGGGATCGTTGCAGTGAGGTGGTATCAGTCAGAGGAAGCGTTTCATTCCGGATGACCTCCGAGCAGGGCCACCGCAGACCGGCTCTTCCGACCCTGGTGAGCGGCGCAGGGCGAGGCGGTCTTTGTAGTGGCAGGGCGTTGCGAGAGGCGCAGCAGGACCTGCCTGGATGCATCCGTACGCGGCAGGCAAGGGTATCGGTGGAGGCGGCGCAGCAGGGAAGCCAAGGAGCGTTGGCTATGTTGGCGCTGCCTGCACTTCTTCCCGGCCACGCTGGTACGAGAGAGCTCAGCGGTGCCGGACGGACGAGGGAACGGGCGGTGTGTGGCGGCTGCCCAGTCGTCGTGTCGTTGAGCGTGGAGGCTAACAGCACGTCGAGCCCGCCGTTGTCGAAGCTGTCTGTGTGAGCGCGCGCGAGGTGGCGAGGGAAGGCTGGGGAGAGGAGATGGTGGCCAGAGAGAAGGCTGGGGAAGACGGTGGGCTGGCCGATTTCAGCCACGAGAAGCAGGCTTTCTCGCGCAGCCAGCACGCGGCGAGGCAGGCAGACAGGCGAGGCAGGCCCCTGATCCCCAAACCGACCTTCGACCCTCGGGGCCAAGGCGACCGCCGCTCCCGCTGCCTGCCTGTCTGTCTGTTGCCTCGAGGCGTGTGGAGGCGACGCCCTGTGGCTGAGATGATCGATGTCCATTCGCAAGGGCCGAGGCGCGCGAGCTAGTCTGGTTTACAGGGTTCACAGGGCTGCTGCCATGACTCACCCGGCCACAGCCCGAAGAGCAGGCGAGCAGGCGAGCAGGCGAGCACGACGCCCGCCAGCCAGCAGCACGGCGATTTCCTCGGACTCCACCGCCGCCGACCCGACGATTCCACGCAATTTCCGTGCTGACTCAGACGCGGTTCTCTCACGCTCTTTTGGCAGTCCCCTCGACGGCGGCGGCGACATCTCGTGACCAGAGAGCCCGTCAATCACACAACAGAGACGCCCGGATGCCAGCGTGACCTCTTGCCGCTCCTTCGCTTGCTGCAGCAGCGTCGTCGGCCTGTAGCGGCGCGCCCGAAAAGGCGACTCGGAAGCAGCCGAAGCCCCGCCTCGATGCATAGCAGCCGCATACATTCGCAGAATGCAGATGTCTTGAGGCAAGCTGCCTTATTAGATCACAATGATCTTAGACACAAGCGCAAACCAGAGGTGTGAGGGAGCGTCTGTATAAGGTAGAGTAGTGTCTGACCATAAATATGGGTATGGTGGGAGAAAGCGAAAGATGGGGCCCTCGCGGGCAACCAAAGGTACACTCTCCGACTCAGGAAACGAAGGGTATCGGGGCTTGCTTTTCCTCCAGTCGTGCAATGCTCGGTTACTAGGACGAGGTGGCGCTAGCCCCTCTTTGGGAAAGGGGGATGGACCGGGGAGCGAGCGACAATTCAGCGGTCGCCATGACCAGCCGCATCACCCGGACGATCCAGACGCGTCGGGCCATAACGGGGTAAGGAGAGAAGAACTCCACGAGGGGCCACTGGTGGCCGCGCCCCTTAGAGCAGAATGGCGGCCGCTCCGACGACGGCAGCGCCGACCATGACGACCGCAGAGGCAAGGTCGGATCCAGGCGGCGCCGAAGAGGGCTGGTTGCCCGAGTTGTACTTGGACAAGTCGATGCCGCTGCTCGTCGAGCTCGGCGCCGGGGCGGTCGAGCTGCTGGCGGTCGAGAGCCTTGTGGCCGTCGCGGCGAAGGCGGGCGTGGTAGAGCTGGCCGAAGACGAGGTCGCGCTCGCGGAGGAAGAGGTCGAGGACGAAGAAGCAGCAGAGGCGGAGGCGGTGCCGCCCTCGAGAGCGCCCAGGCCCCAAGGAATGGCCGGGCTACCACCCTCGGGCTGGTTGGCCTCCGGCGGCGTGGTGGTCTGGCCGTCAGCGTCGGCGATGGCGAACCGCGTCGTCCAGGTGAGCTCCTCGCCGTCGTGCGAGAACTGGAAGAAGTAGATGCCCGAGTTGGGCGTGACCGCGGGTGCGGTCCAGGAGAGCCGTCCCGCGCCCGAGGTGGTGCCGTCGACGCCGGTCGCGATGGTCGCCAGCTCGGTCATGTTTTGGTTGGAGCCGGTCATGAGCTTGATCTCCATGCTCTGCCAGTCGGGGTTGGTGGTCGTCGTCCACTGAATTGCCAGAGGCCGGCCCTCGTTGGTAGTGGCGGGCGTCAGGGGCTCGACGGCAGAGCTGCTGCTGCTGCTGCTGCTGCTGCTCGACTGACGGGCGACGACATTGTGCCTGCCCTCGTGCGCGTGGGAAGGCGAGGCACTGACCGAAGCTAGGCCAGCGAGGGCGAGGACGAAAGAGGCAAGGCGGAAGGTCTGCATGGCGGCGATTGTAGTTGGTAGTGGTGATATGAACGAGTATGGCGGGGCTGATGACTGGTATGAAGCGACACTATAATCAGGAGATCCCTTACGATCGCAAACGGTTCCAGTCGGACGATACGCAAGATGGGCGGGGGAGGAGGATGGTAGTGAACGAAAGTAGTGCAAGTTGGCTGTGGCAAGATGTACGAACGATGAGGAAGAGGAAGAGGAGGAGGAGGGGGAGAAAGGAGAAACGAGAGGCTATGAAGCAACATGGACGACGGGCAGGTGGGGCAGAGCTTGGTGCGAGGCCGAGGGCCAGCGCCCGCACCAGCGCCCGCACCAGCGCCCGCACCAGCGCCAAGAGAGGCAGGCGGGCGGGCGGGCGGGCAAGACACACGGAGACGCCGCCAGCGAATGCAGCCAGCGGCAAGCGAAGGCGAGCAAGCAGCTACAGTAGCTCCGCTCCCGAAACGCACGCACGCGTGCGACCCCTGTTCCTCGCCCGGCCTCGCCCGGCCTCGCCCGCCAGCAGCATACAGCAAGCTGAGCGCGCGTTGTACTGTACGTATCGTTTGACCTGACGGCCTCTCAGGCGCAGCTCGGACGTCTCCCAGTGCGGCACCGACGCCTTCCTCATGCCTCGCCGCCGCCATCTCGCCTCGTACCGTACTCGCAGCAGGCCCTTCTCAAGACATTGTGGCAGGGCCCTGTCGCCGCTTCGGTTCGTCCGTCGGTCCTCCGCTGACAATCAACGGAGGTCTGATAGCATACATGGCCGTCATGGCGGTGGGAGGCATGAACAGGTGGACCGGCAGTCGAGTTGAACCGGTGGCCATCGGGCGGTGGCGAGGGACGACATAGATCGGGATCGGGCTCCCGTGCCCGGCTGATCTCGGTACCGAGAAAATCGGACCCGGCTTGAATCGCGGGCGAGAATATCAAGGTGAAGGCGAGCGACGTCCAAGAAATTTGCGGGTCCGTGGGTGGGTCGCGAGAGCGGTGGACCTGGCCGGTGGAAGAAGAAAGAAGAAAAGAGGCGGAGACCCTCTCTCCGCGCCTCGCTGTCCCTCGAATCGTTCTCTGCTTGCTCGCCACTTGCTGCACTCGTTCGGACCTTCGGACAACCACACGACGCCCTCACGACGTTGATCCTACTCGTCCCCGTCACCGTCGTCCTCGCCGGCTCCGCCTTTCTTCTTTAGCACCACCTCGGCCGCGTCCCGTTACCTCCACCACCACCACACGCCGTTCTATCGCCATGGGTCGCATGCGTAGGAAGGGCCGCGCTGGTGCCGCCAGGAACTACATCACCAGGAACCGCGCTCTGAAGAAGCTGCAGGTGACGCTGGCCGACTTCCGTAGGCTCTGTATTCTCAAGGGAATCTTTCCGCGCCAGCCCAAGAACGTCAAGAAGGCCAATCGCGGCAAGACGGCGCCTACCTCCTTCTTCTATGCCAAGGACATCGCCTACCTCGCCCACGAGCCCGTGATCCAGAAGCTGCGCGAGCACAAGACTTTCGCCAAGAAGCTCTCCAAGGCCATCGGCAGGAAGGAATGGCAGCTGGCACGCAACCTCCACGACAACAAGCCCGTCTACAAGCTCGACCACATCATCAAGGAGCGCTACCCGACATTCAACGAGTCGCTCAAGGACATCGACGATGCCCTTTCGCTCCTCACCCTCTTTGCCAACCTGCCCGCCAGCGAGCGCGTCCACGCCGACGTCATCTCTAACTGCGCCAAGCTGTGCGCAGAGTGGCAGCTCTACGTCATCAAGGCCAAGGCGCTCCGCAAGGTCTTCCTCAGCATCAAGGGCGTCTACTTCCAGGCAGAGGTCCGCGGACAGACGATCACCTGGCTCGTCCCGTATATGTTCACCCAGAACGTGAGTAGCGTGGCGTGGCGTGCTGCAGAGGTGCAAGAGGTGCGATGGATGTCCGTATCCGCTGGAGCCACGAGCCTGACCCTTGCATTCTACCGCGCGTTTCTCCTCGTCCCCCTTGCACCGTCTCCAGATCCCCTCGGACATCGACTTCCGGATCATGATGACGTTCCTCGAGCTTTACCAGACGCTCCTCGGCTTCGTCCTGTTCAAGCTGTACACCGACGAGAACCTCGTCTACCCGCCCAAGTTTGACCAGGAGAAGGATGCGGCCGGTGCCGGTATCGGCGCACTCACGCTCGACGCCGCCAGCGCCGCCGTGCTGCGCGGCGACAACGGCCAGGAGGCCAAGAAGCTGTCGCAGAAGGTCATCAAGAAGCAGATTCGGGAAATCAGCCGGAACGGTACGGACCAGGCGGCGGCGGCGGCGGCGACGACGACGACGACAGACGAGGTCGACCAGGACGCTACCGACGCCTCAGCAGCGCCCGGCGAGGCCGAAGCCGCAGAGGAGGAGTTTGTTGAGCAGCCATCGAAGGCGGCGGACGAGCAGGAGCAGGCCGGTGCCGGCCTCACGACGCTGGCAGAGATCCAGACGGCGTCGGCCGAGAGCGAAGGCGCCGCAACGAGCCTCTTCACGCCGTACGTCTTCTACATTTCGCGCGAGTGCCCAAGGCCGATCCTCGAGTTCGTGCTCAAGTCGTTTGGCGCCTCGCCGGGCAAAATCGGATGGGACGAGGTGGCCGGCGCCGGCAGTGCGGTAAGCGAGAACGACCCACGCATCACCCACCACATTGTCGACCGGCCGATTCCAGCCAATGGGCGCAGGAAGTACGGCGGCGCGAGGACGTTTATCCAGCCGCAGTGGATCGTCGACTGCGCCAACGCACACAAACTGCTGCCGACGGAGCCTTACGGACCTGGTCAGACTCTGCCGCCGCATCTGAGTCCGTTTGTCGACTCGGCCGAGGTGGCGCGCCGTGGCGGCTACGTTCCCGCCGAGGCCCGCGCCCAGCTTGGCGCCGATGTTGAGGGTGAGGCTGGAGAGGAGGAGGAGGAGAGCAGCGACGAGGATGAAGATAAGGACGAGGAGCTCGAGCTCGAGTCGATGGACGAGGACGCCGATGCCACGACGACGACGACAACAAGTAAGAAGGGCAAGGGCAAGGCTGCGGCGTCCGTCGACGCCGCGAAGCGACCTGCGCTGGCGGCGCTACTGGCCGATCCGCTCGACTCTGCTTCCGCCGGCTTGCTGGACGCCGCCGAGCTCGAGGCCGAGGCGGTGGGCGGCGAAGACGCTCTGGACGAGGTGCGCACCAAGCTGGCGGCAGCGCTCAAGTCGGCCAAGAAGCAGGGCAAGCTCGGCGGCAAGGGCAAGAGCCAGAGCGAGGACGAAGAGGCCCAGGAGATGGCGCAGATGATGATGAGCAACCGCGGCCGGAAGCTGTACAACAAGCTCAGCTACACGGCTAACAAACGGAGCGAGGAGAAGGTCAAGCTGCAGCAGAAGAAGAAGGTGCTGGACAAGGCCGCCGGCAAGAACAAGGGTGCCGCCAACGCCTAGTCCTAGTCCTAGTCCTAGTCCTAGTCCTCGATCATGGACTGCCTTTCCCCGTGTCCCACTACTAGCTCGCCAGCGCAAAGCCCAACCATGCCTTCTCCCTCTGGAACCCCGTTTCGCCCCCTTCCCTGTGCCGCCCACGCCCGCTCTGATGCCCCGTTTGACCTTCCGTCTGTACCATGCCTTTGACCCAGCAAAGATCTCTGTTCTACCACACGATGCTGTTTCGCGCCGTGATGACTCTGAGCTGCCTCGCGCAGCCCGTGACGCTGTTGGTCAGATTCATCGTGAAGGAGCGCAACCAAGTCGCTGGCACGCTCTCGCCGAGCTCTCAGCCTGAGTGCGTCGACAGACCAGGCGAGGCGCAGGCGCAGGCGCAGGCGCAGGCGAAACGCTCCAGACGAGGGCCGAAAGCTGCTGCGGCTGCTGCGGCTGCTGCGGCTGCCCCGCACTCTCTGCTCGATGGGCTGCCCGTCCCCTCTGACCTCGCCCTCGAGCTGCGCTGGCCTTCCTCCCTACCTTCTGCCGACCGCCATCCCTCGTTATGCTTCCACGACCACTCGGCATCCACCATCACCCCTGCTTCCAAATCCCAGCGACGGGCGACCTCTAGCTCATCCCTGCTTCCGACGCGAGCGCTTCTTATACACGGTACGCTACACCCGCCGCTTCCATCCAACATCGTGCCCCGCGCCATCCAGGCAGCAGGCAGCAGGCAGCAGGCAGCAGGCAGCAGGCAGCAGCAAGCTCCCACAATCCTGCGCACCCGCAGCATCAAGCGCCCCTTCCCTTCTCACCGCCACATCGCCTCTGGTCGTCCCACGCATCCTTCCCACACGGTGGCACCTGGAAGGAGGAGGCCCCCTCCTGACCGCGGGAGCATCCTCTCTTCCATTGGACTCCCGCCTCGCGACGATATCCCGCGCCTTGCCAGCCCTACTTACGCTCCCGATCGGCCGCAGGGCGCCGGAAGCAACGCCAGGCAGAGCGAGCGATCCTACCGCGACCTCGCCCCGCCCACGCTCAGCCCCCGCTATCACGTCAGTACTGACCCTTACCGCGCCAGCGCGATAGGCGGACGGCGCGCGACCTCGACTACGCCTCCCAACCGCCGCCATCGCGGACCAGGCACGAGAGCATCTCGTCGTCCCGCACCAACAGCAGCCGCAGGCCCGCTATCCCGCCCGCCTACACCGACGACGTCTTCAGAGACAATAGGGAGCGTGACAGGCCGCGAGAGGATCGCGATCATCGCGACGAGCTGGCCGGCTCGCGTCCTACCAGACCGGACCAGACGGCATCGGCTCGCGGCGGTGGCGAAAGGCCTGGGGACCGTGAACGTGTACTCGACCGCAACGGAGATAGGCGACGTGACTCCAGGGTAGCCGCGCAGAAGCCCGACTACGAGTACGACGAGGACGAGGACGAGGACGTCGCGCCGCGAGGCTTCACCAAGGTCTCTGGATCGCGTTGCGCCGACCCCATGCGGGGCCTCGAGCCCTACGAGGATGCCCAGGTGCCTGTCGCCCCAGTCCGTTCCCGCAACCGCTCCCAATCCGTCCCCCATGAGGGCACCAGTACGAAGCGGGCCAGCACGTACGGCCGGGAAGCGCGCGCCGATGATCTTCTCGACCAGGAGTCCAGCAGGAAGACCAGTAGCAAGCGTGGGATCGTGCTGAGCCGCGCTTTTTGCAGCGCCAGCCGTCCCGCCCAGGGTCCGCCCCCTTCAGGCCGTTGCAGGACGAGCGAGAATCAGATCTCGAGGACCCGCAGCGAGCGCCAAAAGGCTCTTGATGCTCTGGAGCAGCCGGCAAGGAGCAACGGCACTGCAGCGCCAGAGGGGCCGCAGGCAAGGCCAGGGATCTCGACCCAGTCAGCTCTGACGCCGAGTCGGAAGACTCGGTCTCGTCGATCGACAGCGACCTACTCGAGGATGCTGTCGAGGCGCCTGACGTCCACGACGAAGATGCCCTCAGCAGCATCGTGCTCGGAAAGGCGCCTCCGGCCGGCGTCACCGACACCAGTGCATCGGCAGCGTTGCCCTCGGCGATCCCCGAGGAGGAGTCGAGCAGCGAGGAAGAGGTGAGTAGGCTCATGTGCAAGCGAGAATGTCGTGCACGGCTTGATGGACCGCAAGAACGCGATACCAATCGCGCCTTCGTATCTTTGTGCATCTCACAGTCCTCCTCTGAGGAAGACGAGCCGACAATCCCGGCGGTCAAGTCGCAGGCTAACGGCAAGGCCACTGCTGCCGCTCCCGCCCTCAGCGACGCGGTCATCTCCTCGCCGCGAAGCGCCGCTGCAGCCGACGTCGCTCCTATCAATGCAACGGCAACGAACGGCAGGGTGGCGGCAGTCACCCCCGCTGTCGAGGAGAGCGAAGAGTCCGACAGCTCCTCGGAGGAGACTTCGTCTTCGGAAGAGGAGGAGGACGAGGAGGAGGCTGACGAGCCCACCGTCGCGCCCGCCGTGTCGCCGGCTACAAAGTCGAGCGCTCGCAAGGCACCCGCCGTCATCGCTGGCGCAGGCACTGCTGGCGTAGCCGGTGTCATCGCCACCGGTGCTCTCAAGTCCCTCAAGTTGCAGGAGCTCCAACGCAAGGCTGCGCGCCAGGCCGAAGAGGCGGCCCGGCAGGCTCGCGAGCAGGAGCGGCTCAAGGCCAAGGAGGAAAAGCGTGCCGCCCTAGAGCGCAAGCAGCAGCAGACGTCCGAGGCCCGCGATCAGGTCATCCGTGCACGGGAGGACGCCGAGGCACAGAAGCTGCTGGCCATCCGCGAGATCGAGCGGGCACGCGAAGAGAAGCTCGAGGCTCGCAGACAGAGTCGGCGCAGGCCCCACGGTGGTCGCGGGGCGGCCACGCGTGGCGATAGCGTCCGGCTCCTCACGCCGCAGCAGCGCCACTACCTGCTCAAGGCGCTCGTCATGCTCCAGATGCAAAGCGAGTGGTCGGAGCTCGGAAAGTTTGGCGCGCTCACTGGGTACGGCTATCCGTTCTCGAGCACGCGGTCGAAGCTGACGCGGATCAAGACGTTCGACAAATGCGAGGACGGCGAGTTTGCCAAGTCGGCGCGCGACCCCTACGCGAACGAGGACAAGATGTGCGAGACTGAGAACCTCCAGGAGCCGCTGATCTTGCGCCACCTCTTTCACATCCACCTCCACTCCTTCCCCGGCCTCGACAAGGCGCCGGAGAAGTACTGGCAGAAGCGAATCCAGCCCTTCGACGAGATGGCGGCACGCAACTTTTCCTCGTCGATCGAGCGCGGCGAGATCTCAAAGCGCCGCCTCTACTCGCTCGCCCTATCGCGCTACCTCGGTAGCTTCTTTGCGCGCGGCTTCGGCGTCCGAGGCGAGGGCGAGCTCCGAGGACCAGGCGTAGGCGAGCCGGGCGCCGAGAAATGGGGTGTCGGCAAGCAATGGGGCAAGGGAACCGTCAAGCGCGGCCTCGACAAGCCGATCCGGATTGAGCCGGCGCTGATGGACGAGATCGACAACCTGTTCGAAGGCGAAGGCGGCCGGCTGTGGCGCGAGGCGGGTAAGGACTGGCGCAAGGTGCGTCGCGACTGGTGCGGCTTCAAGGAGAGCATCATCGAGAACGAGACGGGCCTCGAGGAGGCCATCTCCTACCTCGATATTAGCAGCGTGAAGAACCTGCCGTCGCACTACAAGAACTCGGTCGAGTTTGCGCGGATCCACGCCGCATACATCTTCCACGCCCTGTTCGTCGCCGCGCCCAACGCCGACGAGTTGTACAAGCTGGTCAAGGGGATCCACGCGCTCGCCCCATACTGGGGCGCCAAGCAGCTGCTCAAGTACGCCAACGCCAAGACAATGATCTCCGGAATCCTCTCGCTTCTGCTGGCGCGGCGCGGCGGCGCCAAGTCGCTGATCCAGCACATCTTCTCGTACGTCATTGGCAAGGACGCCAGCTACATCCAGAAGGAGTTCGTCGTGCCGATCCGCAAGGAGATTGACGATGCCGAGCTGACGCGCAAGGTGGAAGAGTACGTCAAGCGCGGCGACCGCGTCGAGGCCCACCAGATGCGCGAGACGTCGGTCAGACGTGGCGAAGACATCCTCACGACGATCCTGCTGGCGCCCACCAAGCCACGCCTTGGCCAGACGGCGTGCGACCACGTGCTGGAGCTGCAGCGTTGCTTTGCCCTCTCGCCGTACCGCGGCGACCTCAGCTATGCCTACCCAGAGACGACGCCGCTGGGTGCCGATAAGCCGCCGATGCCGTCGTGGGGTGCACAGAGCGCCGAGCACCAGCGCGCGCGCAAGTTTTCTCTGCTCAAGCTGCTCCTCCGCGAGTCGCTGAAGTGGCGCGACCGCGAGCGGGCGGTCGAGTTGGCCAGCGGTAGCCTGATCCCGGCCATCATCAAGGACTCACTCGAGACGGTCTTCTACCCGATCATCCGCACCATCGCCGCGACGGCCAACCTGAGCGACCGGCTGGGCGACCTGCAAAAGTTCCTCGACGACCTGCTCGACGTCAAGAAGAACGGCGAGACGAGCATCGAGGCGTGGATCGCGCTGGCGGCGCGGCACGAGCAGGCCCTCTACTTCCTCTTCCACGAGTGTGCGTCGATCTCGAAACCGCTGTGGGACTGGGCGCAGCTCGGGCTGGACTACATGGCCCTGTCGACGTCGGACCCGGCCAACCCTGCCGATCGCTCCGCCCCAGACCTCGAGGTCAACTTCGAGGAGCTGCTTCAGGATGCGCGTCTGAGCGATACCGACGTCAAGAAGGTGCTCGGCGAGATTGACCGGCTGGCGATTTACACGAAGTGGTCCAAGGTGCGGTACGAGCTGGAGGCGCGCAAGAACTACCTTGTCGCCCGACCGGAAGCCGCATCCCCCAGCGGGCTGTGCGAAGCCGAGCTACCGGACATGGGGCTGAAGAAGGACCTGCAGGACATCGACGGGATGATGCGCGACCTCCTGTCTGCCTCTGACCAGCGGCTCGACGATGGTACGTGCTCCGACGGCGTGAGGGGTACAGAGAAGTACGACTTCCCTTGGGCCTTTTACACCGAGGTGGACCCGCTCAACCAGCACCTCCCCACCGAGGCCGAAGCTGGCGAGCTACGAGGCCACAAGGTGCGCGTCAACGTTGCTCCGCCTTCTCTGAAGCACACGCGCAAGGTACCGCCGCTCTTTTGCGAAGTGCTGGCGAGCAAGATGCCCGAACGGCAGTCGGAGGACGTGCTGGGTAACCTGGGCGCGGGGATGCAGAAGCAGGAGAGCTCGAGAATGCCAAGCTTCAAGAAGAAGTCTTCGACGACTAGCTTCGAGAAGGGGACGAGCTTCGATACGAGGAGCGCGGGAGGAGCCGGGATGAAGGGTGAGACGAGGAGCTTGATGCCCACCACCAGCTCGAGGTTTAGGCTGCCGTCGTTGTTCGGCAGGAAGTAGGTAGCGAGCAGAGTGTTGGCAGTATCCCCCCCCCCCCTAGGCCCATTGCAGGGTCCATCCGCGCATCCGGGGCAGAGAGCGGCGTGCAGGGGCGACGCAGACTTACACGGCGGTCATGTGCATGGGGTGGTATGGGATATGCAAAGGAGTATCACGTCGAGAGGTACCTCTGAGAGATGTGAGTGATGCACTCAGAAGCTGGGTATGTAGCGTCTTGAAGGCCTTCTGACTCTTGCTGACCCTTTGACGTCGGGCGTGTGGCGCGGATGGCTTTGGTGGCCTCTGGTGGCCTCTGGTGGCCTCGGATGGCCTCTGGCTACACTCGTCGCTGTCGCTGGGAGCGTCGCCACCTGTAGCAGGCTGGGAGCTTTACTGTATTTGCTGCATGCCTTCATGGCGCTAGCTGGCGTGCACGACATAGAGGCAACGAACGCACACGCACCAACACCCTCCCTCATCCCCCCCCCATCATGCCCGCCGCAGCCGTCCCATCACCACCACCATCCCATCACCCACGTAGCGCAACCTCTCACCGCCCCGCAGACGGGTTATCGAGCCAGTTATAAAGACAGACCCCCTTGTCCCCTCTGCCCCACTTTTCTTCGACCTTTCCACCGCATCCCTTTCCTCGTCTTTCTTCCTCCTTCCAGTACTTCCTCCTTCCTCCCACTTGCTCCCAACCTACAGCGCGGCCCTCGCCCGAAATGCGCCCGCTCTCGTTGCTCTCCCTCTTGGCACTCTGCCTCGCCCCCTCTTCCCTCGCCCTCTGGCCCCAGCCCGTCCAGCTCACCACCGGCGATGCTTTCGTCCAGGTGGCTCCCAACCTCTCCATTGATTTTACCCACGCTGTAGACCCCCAGCGCATTCCGCATGACCTCAAGTCACAGATAAGAGAGACCACGCTTGCCATCCAGCGCAACCCGCTCGAGCCGCTCGAGGTGGACCGAGGTCGCTCCTGGACCGAAAAGGTCGTCGCAGCACCTACCCTTGCACGCGTCGACATCACCATCGTCCAGCTCCTCAAGCATCACCCGTACACCTGTCACGATAAGGGCAAGAAACGATCGCAGAGGCACTTCCATGGTCGCAGTGCGGCACAGCAGGCCGCAGCCGAGGATGCAGAGTCGCACTGCTCCATCACCTACTGGGCTACGCGTACACTGTCCACCAACATCTCGGGCGACGACGTCAAGGTCGACACTTCCAAACCCATTCCCGACCACCTTTCGCCCAGAGATGCCGAGGCTTACGAGCTTACTATCCCAAGCGATGGGAAGCGCGCTCATATCCGCGCTTATACCGCCCTGGGCGCTCTGCGAGCTCTCAAGACGCTCCAGCAGATGGTGTACTCGCTCAACATGGAAGCACACTCCAAGTCGCACCGTTCCTTCATTCAGAACACTCCCGTCAAGATCGCTGATCGCCCGGCTTTCCCTTATCGTGGCCTGTGTGAGTAGTTGGATCCCAGCGTTTCCTATGCCGCTGGAGCAGCACTGGTCTTAACAACCGTCTGCTGTCCACCGTCTTCCTCGCGACCAGTGCTCGACACCTCGCGCAACTTCTTCCCGATCAGCTCCATTACGCACATGTTGGACGGCATGGCGCTGGTCAAGCTGAACCAGTTCCACTGGCACATCACCGATGCGCAGTCCTGGCCGCTGGCCTTTGATGCCAACTCGAACGACGACGGTCTGGATCTGTCTCTCCTCGCCAAGACCGGCGCCTATCCCGGCATGATCTATACGGAAGCTGACGTCCGCCACCTGATCGCGTACGCCGCTGAGCGCGGAATCAATGTCAACCTGGAAGTCGACATGCCTGCCCACCTCAAATCTGGCGTCGAGGAGTTGGGCGATAAGAAGATGATCACCTGTTCGGACGAGGACAACTGGCTCAAAGTCGCCGCTGAACCTCCCTCTGGCCAGCTCAACCTACGACCCACCAACGATACCACGGGCGTGTCCAAGGAGATAGAGACCTTGACCCGTTCCGTGCTGAAACGCACCGCAGCCCTCTCCATGTCGCCCTACCTCTCTTCCGGCGGTGACGAACCCAACCTACCCTGCTGGAACGCCGACAACGAAACACAGATCGACGAGAGCATCATCAAACCTTTTATGGAAATCGTCACGGATACGCTGACAAAGGTCGCTAAGAAGGGTATGGTATGGGAGGAGATGGCTATCAAGTTCCCAAAGACGGCTTCGACCCTCGCCAACGGGTCCATCGTAGAGGCTTGGACGACGGCGGATAATGTAGGCGCCATCCTCGCTGCTAACCCTGGCACCTTGTTGATTCATGTGAGCATCAACTCTTCTGCGCCGCCCCGTACCAAAGGCTGCACTTGGTGAGGCACCTCCAACTAACCGATCGATCTGCTGCAACGTTGCGACGATGCGTGCTCCCTTTTCCTCATATTTTTTCTTTTCTTCTCACAGGCTCCTTCTACGCACTTCTACCTCGATTGCGGCCACGGCCAATGGGTCGCTTCACCACCAGACTACCAGTCATGGTGTCCCTTTGTCAGCTGGCAAAAGACATACACCTTCGATCCTTATAACGGCACAAAGACGGAAGTCGATCGTTCTCGTATTCTCGGTGGAGAATCAGCCTTATGGACCGAGCAGATCGATCAGTTCAACCTGCAGCAACGCGCCTGGCCTCGTGCCGCCTCTGCTGCAGAGGTGTTCTGGACCGGCGCCGACTACAAGATCGAAACAACAGGTAAAGATGGAAAGGAGATGACGCTCAAGAGGAACGGTACAGAGGCGTTGCAGAGGTTCCTGGACGTTAGAGAGAGACTCATTTCAATTGGTATCATGGCTGAACCCGTGCAGCCGCTTTGGTGTGTTCTTAGGAGGGGAAGGTGCAATTGGCCGGCTGCGTGAGTGTAGAGAGGAGCTCAGGGGAGGATGTCACGGTCAGAGAGGAGTCAAGTGGCGATGAAGAGGAGATGACGTGATCAAAGAGATATGATAGGATTACGTGAAACGGAAGCAGGGATCCATATCGAACGTATCTATCCATCTTTCAAAGGTAGCCAGTAGCCACTCTTGAGGTAGAAGAGTCGGAGGGTATTCATCCGTCCATCCATCGTTCGTACGGTCCATCTTGAATCTTGAGAGTCTTGAATCTTGAAGCTCCAACCCGCCAACCGTCTCGTCTCGTCGCCTTGAGGACTTACGCATCGTATCCGCCTTGAGGCCCTTTCTCTCCCCTCCCCTCCCCTCAGCTGATCTACATATCGAACCTGCCACCGTGCGACGGCTGTCCAGCGCCTCCGTCGTTGCCACCGCCGTTCTGCAGCCTAGTCCTAGTGCCATCGTGTGTCGAAATCCTCGCATGTCCCCTCGTCCAATACTTTCCATCCGCCTTTCCTTTTGTGTTTCTCTCCTCCCCCATCGTATCAAAGAGATTGAGTCTCGACATATCTCGACTGTTTCGCTTGACGACGGGTGTAAGTGGACGACCTTGCGACTCCCTCTCAAGGTCCAACGAGAGGGGAGGTGCAGGTCGAACGACGCCGGGCGAAGGTCCTCATGTGTGGCGAAGTCGATCGTTCTTCCTGCGCGGCACGGTCGGCCAGGATTCGACCGAGGTAGAGTTCTTCACGTCGCGATCGCTCGATCGTCGATCCCGTCGGACTGCCGGCGAGAGGAGGGGTTGTGCTGACGATGTAGCCGCGCGCTTGCGCTTGTGCCCTCGCTCGAACGCGCGTGGCGTCGGGTTCGCTGGCGCTGATGACCGTATCGCCGCTAAGGCACTTTGAGATCCAAGGTACGACCCGACTGGCCCTCGCCGACATCACCTGGGGACGTTGTCGTCCCTCTTCTGCGTCACCGCTGTCGGACCGACCCTTCTGCAGGCGTCGGTAGGCTCGTACCGCTTCGTTGTGGTCCAACTTGGCCACGGCAGCGAGTCGAGACCGTCCACCGTACATGTAGAGCAGCACGGGGGCCGCAATGACGAGCAACGATGCCGATGCAAAGATGACGGCGAAAGCTTGGAAGCTGATCGTGTTCGAAGGGACTGTTGAGGGGATGTAGAGGACGTTGGCGATCGTCACTGACAGAGCGACCACTACGGCAAAGGCGGCAAGCGCCGTCTCGTTGCCCCATCGTTTGTCGCGCTTCGTTAGCGTAGAGACGGTGTCGTCCGAGTTGCGTCGAACCAGGGATCGAGGGGCGACGGTGTAGGAATCTTCGGCGCGTTCCGTCGTCACTTCCCCTGCAGCGAGACGAGAGACGGGCGGAGATGAAGGTTCTTCGCGCGCCGTGACGTCTTGGATTTTGACGGGTCGTGCCGGCGTGAAGCTATCCAGCGTATACTGGAGCGAGCTCACAACAATTATGATGATCCCCGCCGTATGCATCACGACGCCAAAGGAGGTAAAGAGCCACGCCAAACCCATCTGCGACGTAATGGCGATCGTGTAAAGCGAGAGGGAAAAGAGACCGGCGCCAAACATGGCCCCGATCAGTACTCGCTCCGTGTTGCGCTCCGCCTTGGCCGCATCGATGTAGCCCTTCTCGTCAATGTCGAGCGTGCGCAGCTCCAGCTCGCTGTTGATGCGCGAATCGATGACAAACAGCGCAAAGATGGCCCAGAAGACGCCAATCACGCCCGAGACGGTCGAGGCGAGCGCGCCCATCGTCGCGCTCAGGCTGTGGATCTCCACAAAGACGCGGTTGATCCCGGCGTACATAAAGACGAAGACGCCGAGGAAAAAGGTCGTCGAGAGGGCGAGGAGCGGGATGGTCCAGGAGCTGTGGAGGACGCGGAACGGCCGCAGCCCATCTTCGCGCAAGACTTGGCTCCAGCTGCTCTCGAGCTGCGGGTCGGGCGTCCAGAGGCCCTGCTTCTGCCTCAGCGACTGGACGTGGCGGCGGAAGAGGACTGAAGGATTGGTCTCCTTGGCGCAAACGCCGACAACGACAACCATCGCTCCGGCAAACGCCAGCATCGCCCAGTACTGCCACAACCATGACGTGTGCGCGAGGATCAGCCGGGCGATCCAAGGGCCAGAGAGCTGGCCGATCGCGACGGCAAAGACCAGCATCATCAGGCCGACCAGACGCGTGGTGTAGGTGACAAAGATGTCGACCAGCATCGCCGCTGTGAGGAAGAGGACGATGCCGGCCAGCTGGCCGAGCAGGTACTGCAGCACCAGAGTGACGACGACGGCCCTTGCAAAGCCGGCGATCACGCAGACAGCGCCAACCAGGACCAGCGTTACCAGCAGGATGCGCTGTCGGCCGAAGCTGACGAAAAGGCATCCGAGCAGGAGACCGCCCGCCTGGCTGCCGTTGAAGCAGAGCATGCCGAGGCCGACAAACCTGGTCCACAGCGGGGTAGGCTGGAAGTCTGCAATGATGCGTAGGATCGCCTCGGTGTAGCCCGAGTCGAGCGCCTGCAGCGCAAACACATAGACACCGAGGACTACCATCTGCGCAATCTTGCGCCACAACGGCCACCGATCCGCGATGGAGTCGAGGTCGTCCGAGGCTGTACCCTCGCTGAGTCTGTCAAAATCTGCAGGGTCGATGATATCGGCCTTGAACTGCTGCTCTCCCGCCATATCGAGGTTGCGCGCGATCACGGTGGCCGGCTCGTTGCGAAGCGTGGCCTGGCTGAGGCGGCGCTCCTGCTGCTGC
The DNA here is from genome assembly GCA_900291925.1 of Thecaphora thlaspeos. Taxonomy (NCBI): domain Eukaryota; kingdom Fungi; phylum Basidiomycota; class Ustilaginomycetes; order Urocystidales; family Glomosporiaceae; genus Thecaphora; species Thecaphora thlaspeos. Next base: position 602,497 of record UWYS01000013.1, on the reverse strand, counting down.
ATGCGAGCCGCAGCGTCTTGGACGTCCTTCTCAAGATCGTCGGCGGCATCTTCGAGCTTTTCGTCGGCAGACCACGGCTTGTGATCCGCAAGGAATTGTCCATGCGTATCCCTCTTCTGCTGCTCCTCCACAAGGTTGTTGATCATGCCGCGGGTCACCGGCCGGCTGAGAGCGCTCTCACCAAACGCCACCTCGCCGAGCTTGTCAACGTAGTTCCGGCCAAGCGCGTCGCCGACCGTGATGCTCTGCTCGTAGATCGATCCGTCAGCCTCCTGGCGGGCGCCATCGCGGATGCTGAGAGCGTTCAGCCCGCCGGCGGCGACAAAGTCCTGGAAGGCCTTGCGTCCCGTCGTAACCTCGCCGAGGTGCAGGTTCATCGCGCAGTCAAAGCCGGCGCGGAAACACTGCCTGCACGCCGGTGCGTTGTGCGTGCGGCCCTCACGCGAATGGCCGAACCGGAAGAAGACACGGGTGTTGCCGGTCCTGGGTCGCGCAGCCCTAGCGCCTGGATTGACGTTGAGGATAGGCACGAAGCGGAACTCAGATCTATCGCCCCGCGAGCCGCTGGCGCGGTTGTTGGGGGTCTCGATGATGAGCTGCCTCTGGCGAGCGCCAGTGTACGACTCGGTGTGCTGCGAGCCATTCGAGCGGCCGTCGGAGGGCTCCTTGCCCTCGGGGACATCGCTAGGCGGAGCAACCAGACCACCTGCTACCATCTTGCGCTCTACGTCGAATGAGGCCGGCTTGCCCTCGTGCGAGACCGACCGCCGCTTCTCTGCCTGCCGTCCGCTGAGCGTCTTCTGCATCCCGGGAACGGCCTCATCGGCATCGAAGGCCGTCGATGCGGAACCGATAGAGTCGCGGCGTATCGAGTCTCTGCGGTAGCTGGAGCAACGCTGTGAGCTGTCTCCGGCGTCCTTAGAGCCGTCGTCGGTGGCCGACTCGATACGGATGGTGACTTCCGGTCTGGCTCCAAGGCTTGCGGGGATCGCCTGCCGCACCGACCTGCTCTTCTCTTCGTTTTGCTGCTGCTGGTACAGGAAGGGCTTTCGGTTGGTCTCTTTGAGCAGTGCAGGATCGACGGAGCCGCCGAGGAGGGGTAGGCCTGCTACCGGAGCATCCTCCGGGTTGACGAGGCCGACCGTAGCGCGCCTCGAATCATCGATCCGGCGCGATCCGCCTGCTCCCAGAGGTGGCGATCGTGCGCCAGTCTGCGGCGGAGTAGGTTCCGGCGACGCGATGTTGAATTTGCGTCGGAAGCGAATCTGGTGCGGAAGCTGGGGCGCCGACGGTGCAACGGTAGGGGCCGGCAACGCTTTTAACATGGCCGACGGCGATAGCTGCTCTGCTTCGCCTCGCTTGGCCTGCTCCTGGTCCTTGACTGCCGCTACGGTCAAGGGCGTGGGAGAGTAGATGGGCCTGGCCGAGCCATCCTTCCGTGCCAGTAGCGTAGCCTTCGAGGTGCCCAGAACGTGGCCTCTGACGCTCAGCAACTTGGCGCTAGCCCCTCGCTCCGAGTTCGAGGTAACCGCCGCCGCCGGGGGCGCATGTGGGAGTCGTCCAAAGGTCGACTCGGTCGTCTGCATGGCCCGTGGACCAGCCACCACAGCCACGTCGCGCGACGGACCAGCCGTTTGCTGCGCGACCGCGGCGTTGGCGGAGCGCACACCTTCGAGGTTCGTGGAGGAGCTTCCCTGCTTGACGGCCGCTGCTGGGATCCGCTTGAGGTTTCGAAGGTCCGTCCTGACCAGCGGAACTTCCTTGCCCGCCTGCACGACGACGTCTCTGGTGTCAACACGTCCGCCGGTCGAAGGTCCCGCGACCATCTGCTTCTTGGGCGCCAAGAAGACCCTCTGGGTCGGCACGGCACTGCTCTCTGCGCGGGTTTGCGAGAGCGTCGGCGCCAGGGCAGGCGACCATGCGGGCTTGGCGGCATAGGAAGACGGGTGAATGAGCTGGATCGGGATAAGCTCCACCTTCGTCTTCTCCTTCTTGGCCAGCTCCGCCGTAATGCTGCTCGCGGTCGGTGTAGGGGACGAGCCGTCGGAACTCCACTCGAACTCTTGCTGCGCGACAACGGGCTGAGTGCGGTACGTCGCCTGCTGTACCCTGTCGGCGGGGTGGACGCGGTCGCGCGTTCCAAAGGGGGCGGCGGGGCTAGCTAGCGGCGGCGTCGGCGGAATCTCCTGACTCTGAGCCTGCGCTCTCATCTGGGAGGGGAGCGTCGCGTCGCCGGCTCTCCTATGCCGCTGCTGAGCCGGCGCCATCTCGGAATCGCCCCGCTCCATGATGGGCGTGTGCGGGTTGGGGAACTCCGAAGAAGGCGTGGCCAGCACGCTGGGCGGCATGTGCGACGTGCCGCGGTCGTCGCTAAAGATGAATGGCAAGCCGGGCCGACTAGATCTGTCCTCGCGGACCCTTTCGGTCGCCGGGTCGTAGCCTCGCGGCAGCGCTCGGGTGAGGGCCTCGGACGGCATCGTCCTAGACCGATCACGGC